>VXBS01002879.1:0-55259 GCA_013400255.1 Sitta europaea
AATTTCTTTTGATATTGCTAACACGGAAGGGCGCTAAAAATTTGAACTCTGGAAAGATTAAAAGAAGTATATTTATCACGCTCCTTTTTAATCTTTCCAGTGTGGAAACTTTTGGTGTCTTTCTGGGTTAATTTTGGCACAGCCCAAATTCCTGGCTGCAGCATTCCTGCCCTGGGTTTTGGGTAGCTAACTCAGCACAGGCAGAGTGTTGGACAAGCAGTTTGGGGAGGTCTGCAGGAGCTGTAGCCACATCCCTGCTCTACACCCCCAGAGTCCTGGGGGATTCGCAGCTCCCCCTGAGCTGCAGGTTGCAAGGGCAGCACACAGAGGAAAGGTGCCCAGGGGTTATCCCGCAGCTTTTAGGGGTCCAGTGAGAGGATGAGGAGCTGGGTAAAACCCCCAAAGGAATCTCTTCATCCTCCTGTGCCTCCCGCGGGACACCTGGGCAGGGACGGCACCTGTGGTTACCATCACACCTGCATCTGCCTCTCCATCCCCTCAGCTCCGCCGGCTCCAGAGTTTTTGGGGTTTTTAGAGGCTCTGACCTCATCACCTCTCTACCTGCACAGCGAGGCCGGGATAAAGATCCGGCTCCAGCCCTGGGAACAGCTGGAAACAGCCGAGAGCCGGGCACAGCCTGCGAGGAGGGACGGGGGAAAGGAAATGGCAGCGATTCCAGGAGCGGTCCCGAGCGCTCCCTGCGCTGCCTCCACCTCCCACTCATCTGTCAACCCTGACACGCAGGGGGGGTTTGTGTTTTGGTTTAGTTTGGGGATTTTGGTGGGTTTTGTTTGTTTGCTTTTTGGGTTTTTTGGGGTTTTGGAGGGTTCTTTTTGTCTGGTTTTTTTTTTGTTTGTTTTCTCCCTTTTTTTGTTGTTTGTTTTTTGGTGTTTTGTCGGTTTTGTTGTTTTTTTTTTTTTGTTGTTGTTGTTGCTGAAGTTTTTTTTGAGGGGGTTGTTTGTTTTGGGGGTTTGGGGTTTTTAGGGTTTTTCTTGGGTTTTTTTGTTTGTTGTGGGGGGTTCTTTGGGGATTTGGGGGTTTTTTTCCCCTCTTTTTTTTTGTTGTTGTTTGGTTTTTTGTGTGTTTTTTAGGGGGGGGTGTTTGTTTTAGGGTTTTGGGGGGGGTTTTTTGTTTTGTTTTTTGGGAGGTTTTTTGGTTGGTTTGGGGGAGTGTGTTATTTTGTTTGGTTCGATTTTCTTTCTATTTTTAATTTTGGTTTGGTTGATGACTTAAACATCATCCGGGGGACCACAGAAGGGAGAATCAACAAGGCAACCCATGGCTACAAAACCGGCGGCGGGAGGCGCTGGAAACCCCGGGCTGGCAGGGAGCGGGGCTGGGCGGAATTATGGATTTATTCCCTTCCCCTCCTTCCCCTTTCCCTGCTGGGCGCATTCCCCAAACCGGACTCAGGTTGGTGGCAACAAGGAGCTCCCTCTGCCGCATCCCGAGAGTGCCAAGTCCAAGCGTGGGAGCTAGCCCTAGACAAAAGGGAACAGCAGAGGGAGTTGAATTAGCATCCCTTTGTCCCGGGAGAATCCCGGCCCCAAACGGGCCCTTGGCTCGCCACGGGAGGCACAAACACACACACACACACACAGAGGCATGGACGGGAGCCAAGCAGGGAACAGCCACAGCCAGCCCGGGTCGCCTTCACCCGGCGATGGGGGACACGCTGGGGGTTGCTTTGGGATGCCTCCGGATCTGGGAAGCGCCCTGCCCCGGGTGGGTTTTGCTGGTTGAGGAGATAAATGTGTCTCCTATGTCCCAAAAGCCAAAAGGAGAAAGATCCCTCCCGACAAAGAGGGATCCGAGCCCCTGAATGTGGCTTTTCTTCGCCGGGAGATGCGTTAGGAGCTGGCAGTGCTGAATAGAGGCGGGGATTTTAAGGCCAGGAGGGGCTGTGGGATCATCTGGTTGGATTCCTGTGTAACCAGCAGAGATTTTTCCTCCTCTCCGTCCTCCAGCAGAAAAGACAAGGCAGCCAAAGGGAAACCTGTGTGTGTAAAGGAAAACCTGGGTGTGTAAAGGAAAACCTGGGTGTGTAAAGGAAAACCTGGGTGTGTAAAGATGCCCTACATGGGTTTTTCCTGCCCCGGGCTTGCATGCAGGGGAATGGGAGGGTCTCCTGCACAGCACCACGGCGTTTTCCAGCAGGATATTGCTAAACACATTCCCTGCTAAGCTCTGGTGCAGGAGGAATCCTGTGCCTGGATGGTTCAGCCTCATTTCCTCATCTCCTTCAAAGTGAGGACTTGCCCATCCAAAAGGATCCAGGGGGTTGAGAGAGAGGCAGGGATCAGTCACCGGGACAGGGAATGGCTCAAAAGGATTGGGGTGACTCCGGATTTCTGTGAATGCTGTGCTGCCAGGAATGATGAGGGCACAGCCAACTCCAGGCTGAGCCGTGAGGACAAGGAGGAGCAGGAGGAAAGCAGATTTTGGGGAGGGCTACAAAATCCTGGAGGATGCCAAGGGGTTGAAGAGCTCCACCTGGTATAGGTGGGGAACTCCCCTGTGCCAGGATGGGCAGAGGAGCTGCACAGAGGTGGTGTTTTTTGGGAAAGAGCACGAGATGGGTGAAGCTGAGGCAGCTGAGGGCTGAGTGAAGCTGACCCCAAGACAGAAGGCACTGAAGTGAGTGGTGCTCTGTCTCCTGCCCACCTCCACCCTGCTCCCAGGGGTCAAGGAGATTCTCCTGGACTTGCCCACTGCAGGCCAGGTGGGCCCATAAAAGAGGACACGGATATGTCACAGTCTGGGTGTGCTCCAGGGAAGGGCATGAGGGAAAGAGTTGTGGGTTGGTTTTGGTCTGGGCAGGCTTTTTAAGGAGGTGGGAGGTGGAAGCTCAGGGAAGCTCTGGAGCTTTGGCTGGAGGGGACTCTAAAATCTGATGGCAAAGCCATCTATAGGATATGTATTCTATAGGGGTTAGGGAGTTCTTTACTCAGAGGGTGGGCAGGCACTGGCACAGATTTTCCATGGATGCCCCTGGATCCCTGGAAGTGTCCAAGGCCAGGTTGGACAGGGCTTGGAGCAGCCTGGGATGGTAGGAGGTGTCCCACCATGGCAGGGGGTGGAATGGGATGATGTCTGAGGTCCCTTCCAACCCAAATATTTGCATGCTTCTGTGAAAACAAAGAGAAATCCAGAAAGCCACCAGATCCTGGGCAATGCAGGTCCTCAAGCCAGGGAACAGGTCCTGTCTGGAGAAACACAAAGTGTCTTTCACTTTTTATTTTGTTTTGACTCATCTCCCCCTTCCCAGAGAAGAAAAGCAGTTTACAAAACACTCATGACCCAACCAGGACCAGTGGTGGGGGACAAGGCAGAGAAGAGAGGTTCTGGCTCTGGAGCAGATCTTGCTCCCTCTGCCTCTCCATTTCCCACGGAACCGCCGTGGTGGTTTTCAAACTTGGAAATCTCAAAGTAGGTCTCAAAGCAGGGCCCAGCAGCTCCTAAACACAATTTAGGAACTTCCACAGTCCTCCCCCTGAGCGTTTCCCTCCAGTCTGATGGACAGGGCAGCAAGGCTCTGCAGAGCCCTTCCTGCTGGGGCTGCAGCTTGCTGACTCAGCACCTGGCGCCTCTTCCTCCCCATTATTTCCAGGTGCTAAATCACATCCAATGATAGCTGATAATTATGGTTTATCCTCTCCCAATCACGCTGCTTTCCCAGGGAAGCTGTTGCCACAGGGATGTTGTGGGGGTGTGGATGGGTGGGGAGGGCACCAGGAGATGTTTCTGTTCACCCGCAGCCATGGAAAAGTTGGAGCCCCCTTAGGCTAAGCACACCAGATTCAGCCTGGGAGATGTTCTATCTCATCAAAAATGTGTTCATTTATTCTTCTGAGCCAGTTTTCCATCAGAGAGGGAAGTTGCACCAAACTGGAGATGTTTTGCAGGTTCCCCTTAATTTCTAGGAAAAAATAATTCACAACTTTATTTTTGTCCTGTTTGTTTTTTTTTTTTTACACATTTCAGATAGTTTCCTTTGAATTATTGATATTCGTTTGATTGCTTTTTATTTTAAATGTGGTCTTATGCTAAAACAGAAAATCATGAAATCATCATAGAACCAAACCTTTAGTGTTTCATGGAGTATACAAGGGAGTTTTATATTGTTGAGGCTGAATGATTTTATCTTCTCAAACAAAAAAATCTGAGATTGACAAGATAAAACACTTAATCAGCCCAAAAAGTCTGACTATTACATGGTCCATCAGATTTTCAACTCTTAAAAATAAAGCAGAACAGAATTTCCTGGAATATATTAAGGTTTTTTTGGCCCTTCTTACTAACCTTAGCCATGGTATGAACTCCAGACTCCTTCATTCTGCCTAAATCCAGAACTAAAATTGAGCAGTGGTGACCTAAACACCCCTCTAAATTAAAAAAGCTTCCTCTCAGCTCTATAAAATGACACCTGTAAGAGATAAACCCCAAATCTGTGGTTTATTCTCAAGTTACAGCTGCTGAGTCCTGACAAAAGGATGCTCCCCTAGGAAACTGCACAGATTTTTCTTAGAGGAAAATAAAAAGTGAAAATTTATTTCAGTGCAGTTGGGCTTGGTGGAGGAATTTGCTTCTGTTCATACAACTGACTGGATTTCAGATTTTCTGACTGGATTTCAGATACAGATTCCTTGAGAGGTGAATTTGGAGATGTAAATGAATCCTGAGAGGGGTAGATGGGAGCTTTGTGGAGCCCAGTTTTTATGGGAAATGTTCTGTGGTGCTCTGGTGAGATTTATATTCCAGTTATAACCTTTGCCCACTGCCTAAAATTTAGAATATTCTCTGCATTTTGCTCCCCTGAGCAAGGGGTCTTCTCATTTGAGATCCATCACCTGCACCTGAACACTTCAGACATGATTTAGTGACTCTGAAGGCAAATATTAAGTTCTGTAAAGTTCTGTTCATGGCTTCATTAATTATAACCCTGACCCAAACACACCCTGATATCGTTGATCTCCATGGATCAGGAAAGACTGAAGAGGATACAAATGTTTTATCATCAAATTCTCCACCTCATTGCTTTTCCTTTGGGAAAGGCAATGGATGCTGTCTGCAGGTGTTGGTCCTCAGGAGGACAGAACTTCTGAACTTCCCAACCAGCAGAAAATCATCCCTCAGTCCTCAGTTCTGTGTTCCCAGTGTTTCCCAAGGGTTCAGTAGTTAAATCAAATAATCAATCACCAACACGTGAGAAGAATCAAGTCACAGAACCACAGAAAGGTTTGGGTTGGAAGGGGCCTTAAAGATCACCTCTTCCCAACCACAATACAACAAATTTAAAGTTAAAATCTCTCCCTAAAACCTCCTCACTTCAAACAATGCCAAGCACTGACCTTCAGAGCACTCCTGCCCCAGCAGTCATTAACACTTCTGTTCATTTATGGGATGGTTTGGGTTGGAAGGGACCTCTAAAGGGTGTCTGGTCCAAGCCCTGCCACGAGCAGGGACATGCCATGCTGGGTCAGGTTGCTCAGATCCCCATCCAGCCTCACCTTGGATATTTCCAGCTAAACTTGTTAAAGCTACTGTGACATCCCTGAAACCCTCACATCAGTCTGACACAAAGCCAGTGATTTTTTGTAAAGAAACAGTAAACTGCCAAAGGTGGGCTGATCTTCTTTTTAAGGATTCCAAACTTGTTTCCACATTTATCCTGTTTTTTTTATGTATTTACTTTAGAAGCAGATTATACTTAGCTCTAACAGCCACCACTACAGCACAAGCCTCTTACACTGGTGCTGGCTACAAAATATTAATTATTCCAAGCCTAGAGAGTGGGGTAGATGCAATTTAAAACCCAATGGATCAGCATTCCAGCTGGAAAAGAGCCTGTAATCACCAGTGTTGCAACTCAGTGAGGTCACTGCGTCAAGCACCCCGGACAATTCACTACATGCATTTCCCCATTTTATGGGGTTGACCACTAATGTGGCTGGCTAAAAGCTGGAAGTGTATTGGGCTTCTCTTGGTAGGGATGGGTCTTCTGATATTTAAGAGGCTTGGAGCTCAATCTGGTTTGTAAATGCAGGGCTGCACCTTCTTTTGTGAGGCTGGTGACTCGTGGGGCTTTAGGCTTTTATTTGGTTCCATCAACGCTGCCAGAATGAGGAGGCTGCTCTTAGCTCAGACTGGGCAAGTGGGGAAGTTAGCCTGGCTTAAAATGGCAGAGGAGCTAAACTTGGTCCTGACTGGGATCAGAGAGCTTGGGATGGTGGATCCTCATCCTGCTGCCACCACAGGAGATGCACCTCAGCAGGTCCAGGGGGGTGGTGGCTCCTCTGGAGCGGATCTGAGCAGGAAAACCACATCCCAGAGGGACACAGCCTGCTGCTGCTGGGCTTCAACACCCACCAGGCACAGCCACAGGCCACAGCCAGGCCAGAAACCACAAACAAAACATTGGAGAGCCACAGGGAGCTGCTGGGGAGCCATTCCAGCCCTTGAACTTCAGCTCCTCGCCCAAGATAAAACCCAAACCTGCCCTGAACTTCACCCGAGCGAGTGCACAAACTGCCCTGCCATAAAAATTGATTTAACCCAGCTGAGGTTAACCAGCTTGGGTGAAAGGTTTGTTTTCCTTGTGTAAAACTCACTCTCTGGGAGCTCTTCATCTCAGTGTTTGCCCTCCAAGCAGCTCTGTGAGACTGTGGGGATCTGCAGAGAGTGGATATTTTATTTTCTTAAAAAATGGGTTTACTCAAGAGGGCTCAGCCTCACAGGCTGAGTGCTGCACTCAGCATTAAAATAAGGGCAATCACAGGCTCTGAAATTCAAAGAATCCCCTCAGTTCCTCACCAAAATCTCTCTCTGCTTTGCTCAGCTGAGCTCCCAGTTCCTGAACTCTCTGTAGGCTTCCACCAATCCCCAAAATTAGCACCAAGGTTGGTGGCCATGCCCAAAGCATCACTGCTCATCCACAATAGAACAAACATGGGGATTGGAAGGAAAACATCCCAAAATTCCCATTGTAGCCAAGAAACAGCACAAAAAAATTGTGCATCCTCAAGGGAGTCAAGAGGATGGTGGGACCTAGGAGTGATTTATGGGCAGGCTATAACATTTCTCATCAGCATTGGCATTGTTCTGCTGCAGGACAGGACTGGGCAGTGTGGGTGAACTTCTGAGGGGTAATTCCCAGCTCCAGAGCAGCAGTGTGGCCTCCAGGAATAATCCAAGAACCGACCCTGCTTTCCTACCCCCAGCTTTCCTCCCTGCCCAGCTCAGCTCCATTGTCAGCACAGGCAAAGGCCCCACATCCCATTGCCAGCTCCTTAATCCATCCCTTCCCGCCCCACTGCCCACACAATAATACCCCACTGAGGGGACCCACCTCCAGGAAATCCTCCTTTAACACCCTCCAAAGGAGCAGCCAGATTGATCTCTGCCGTTGTTCTGGAAAGCTAAATGAGGACTCATCTCTTCTAATCCCCTCTTAAGATTTCCAGTCGAGGCCTGTGCTCCCATATTAGCATTTCTGACAGCTCCTACGTGTGGAGGGAAATCACATCCCAGCAGCTGCTCCAGGTACCCCACTATCTCTCTGTGAAGGCACAAATGGAGGGGCTTTTGCAATGACCCCATAAAAATTCCTGAAATGAGGACTTGGGTTAAATGGGCCTGGAGATCTTTAGAATGAATCTCATGTCTCGCCCCTTGCTGCAGAGTTTGGGGCTGCTCCTTCCTTGTGACACACGGAATTTTCATTGGCCTCATGTTTGGCATAGAATATTTTGAGGTTTCCCAGAAGCAGAGTCCTGGAATGGTTTGGATTGAAGGGACCTTAAAGATCATCCCACTCCAACTCCCTGCATGGGCAGGGACACCTTCCACTGCCCCAGGCTGCTCCAAACCCTGTCCAACCTGGCCTTGGACACTTACAGGGATGGAGTCTCCCAAATTCTCCTGGGCAACTTGTGCCAGGGCCTTACCACCCTCTGAGTGAAGACCTTGGTAGAATTCATATTCTGTAGGTGGCTTTGCCATCTGGTTCTAGGGTCACCTCCAGGGGATGGGACATTCACAGGTTAAATGACAGTGGCTTTAAGATGAAGGGGAAAATAGTAGATGGGATATTGAGGAAAAATACCTCCCTGTGAGGGTGGTGATGCCCTGGCACAGGCGCCCAGAGCAGCTGTGGCTGCCCCTGGAGCCCTGGAAATGTCCAGGGCCAGGCTGGATGAGGCTTGGAGCAGCCTGGGGTAGTGGAAGGTGTCCCTGCCATGGCAGGGGTGGAACTGGATGATCTTCCAGTTCCTCTCCAGCCCAAACCATTCCATCATTCTGTGATTCCATGAAATACCAACACATCCCCTGAGCTCCTGAGAGATACTGTCCACTAATGAGACTGTTTGGAACGTGTGATTTACAAGCTCCAGAATTTTCACTCCTCCCAGCTGACCTGGGAGAAGTTTGTTGGGATGCATTTTCCAGCTTGGAACCATCAGCAGCTTTGTTGTGCCAGCACAAATCCCAATTTCAGTCCTGCAAGCCTCTTGCTGGCAAGTCTGGAGCTGCACAAACAACGTGAGCCATTTGCATGATTAAAGGCTGCTGGACCAAACTGATTAGAAAGATTCAGCAGGTTCTCCAATCCCAGCATGAGCACAGATCCACTTGGGAAGGAGCTCTGGGCACGGAACTGGCTTCTCCTCAGAGTAACTTCCACTGGTTTCCACCGAGAGCTGGGAGTTCTCAGCTTCTCTCAGGATTGATCTCTGCACCTGCAGAGCGAATTCCTCTAAATATTGTTGTGGTTTTAGTGGCTTTTCCTTTATAATATCCAAACCTGATGCTTTGATTAGAGATGGGGAGGTGGCGGGGGTGGTGGGTGAATCTGACAGTGTTTTCTGGCACTTAGTCCCTAATTGAAATATTACCTTGAGGTATTTATAAAAAAAATATTAAATTGGCCCAGATATTTTTTTATGAATAAGGCTTTAATTAACTTTTTACATATTAAATGTACATCAATGGAAATAGTTAGACAAATAGCAGGGGTGCTAGTCACGCAGAAGCCAAGGGATGATTCAGTCAGGGACTGCGTGTGTTACAGCAGCCTCTCCCTGCCAGGGCACATGTGAGAGATGCTGAGAGGGAAGGGAAATTAGCATGAGAGATGGAAGCGAGCGGGGAGAGGGAACATATTAAGAAAAAAGGCCAGGAGAAAGGCGAGGTTCCCGGTGGAATTAGAAATTAAGGGCTCCCTTGCTTACGCAGGAATAACTCGCGGAGCCCGGGGAGCGGAGCGCTGCTCCCAGCTCAGTTCCACAACCCCGCAGCTCCCTCCTGCCCTTCCCTGCCCTCCCACCCCCAAATTCGGTCAATTTGGTGAGTTCTCCTGCACGTCCAGCCGGGCACAGGGGCAGAGCTCTGCAGGAGTGGAGATGGCCCCGGGCCGGGGTGGGAGCTCCGAGCTGGGAGGTTTTGGAGAACAGGTCAGGCAAACATCTGTCAGGGGCAGTGCAGCCAGAGAGGACCCTGCCTTTGGGCACCAGGCTGCGAGGTCCAAGCCTGAGAGCTGCGATTTTCAGGGCTGCTGGAACACGGGCTGAGCCTGCCAGTCTAGCCAGATATTAGTGCAAAGTCCAAAGTGTTTCATAAACACAGGTTTTTTTTGTAGGAAACAAGAGTGTTTTAATACCAAGTTGCACCCCCTAATCACTCTGGCTTAACTTTTCTGCCGTTTCCACTGAATTAGATATAAATTATTCTGATTTACACCAGGCCAAGAGGAGAATCAGGCCACGTGTTTTTTCTGCTGATGGCCAAAATATATATTTCCACTCGACTCGATTTATTCAGTAACTGATTTGCATAGACATTTCCGAAGGCTGCTCGGTTGTTTTTTTTTTTCCCCCGGTTTTTCTGCACTTCACATGTCATCTATCCCCCACTCATTACACAGGGCAGCAGCAGTGTTGCCACCAAGGGAGCTCACATTTAACAGCAAGAGAGGAATCTTCAGCAATTCCCCTCCCAAGGGGCTGCAGGATGCGGAGCTTTGATTTTGTTGCTCTAAGATAGGCAGGGATGAAAGAGATGTGCACTGGCAGTAAATCCTTGAGGTGCTGGGTTCCTCCAGCAGCTTGACAAGTGCCTTTGCCTCCCACCAAAGTCACCAAAATCAGCGTGAGCAGAACAGGTCACCACCTCCCCTCCACATTAATATCCTGGGTAAGGAGCCATGAGATGTTCCCACCAACTCTGGAGAGCACACACACAGAGCTGGGGGTGTGGATGCTCTTCAAGGACCTGTAACAGAACATCAGATGTCAAATCAGGAGTAAAATCAAAAAGGTGAAGGCAGGGTTGATGTAAGAGCCAGCAGGCATTTGGTGAATTGACAGCAGCAAGAATGAGAAGTCAAAGCTGGAATTGTGGCAAAGCTCTGGAAAACCCTCAGAATGTAAAAGAAAAGAAGGAATTATTCTGCAATGACACCCAGACTCAGCAAGGGAAGGGTTCATCAAAGGATCTGTTATCATTTGGCTTAGAATGGGTGAACCCAGTGTAGTTTAGTCTCAAGCTTGATGTTTTGGTTTTCTAATGTTTTAGTATTTTAATATTCTTCCCTAGGAAAGTGTGATAAACATGATAGAATGTTTTGGTAATAATATTTATGTTATTCATTCTTTCTGATAGGAGGGACTTCTTCTTGATGTCCCCATGGTTTGACCAATGTGAGATGTTGCTATTTCAGATAACATGACACAGTGATCAGAAATTAACTCCCTTTATTAGGGATGATTCTCTTTTATATACAATTTTTCACAGACCAACGTGATTGGTGAGGCAAAGGCAAACCTCTTCACTCACATTGGTCAAACCAGAGGGACATCAAGAAGAAGTCCCTCCTATCAGAAGGAATAACATAAATATTATTACAAAAACATTCTGTCATGTTTCTCACACTTTCCTTGGAAAGAACATCAGAAAACTAAAACATCAGGCTTGAAACTAGACTACAAACTCAGAGACAGAGTTTGAAGCTGAATGGAAACCCAGAGCACCTCCCTGCTCCTCCCACTCTCCCACAACCCTGCTCCCTTCAGAGAGACTCCAGTCCCAACCCAGGGGTTTTTCCCACTCTGGGTCCCCATCTCTTTCCTTGCCTGGGAGGATAAAACCCATGTGCAGTTGAGGGGGGAAGAGATCATCTCCAGAGCAGGGAGGATTTGTGGATGTGAGGGTTGAGCGGTGTGTGGCACAAGGCATCTCTGGAATTAGAGGTGGTTGTTATTTGAGCTTCAGAAACCTGGGTGAACAAGGGAGGCATCAGAGGAATGAAATTGGTTTGTCTTGTGAATACAAATGGTGACTGATCAAGATGATTATCTGGAGGTGTTTGGTATCCTCTGCTTCTACAGCAGGTTATTTGATTTTGGTTTTTTTCTGAGGCCAAATAGCCCACTCACATTGGTGAGGGCCAGGTGAGAGCTTCACTGTTTGAAATCACAGATACAGATTCTGGCTATTTTAGTGCTGTTGTTATCACAATTTAACCTCTGTCTGTGATTTGGCAGTGAAGGCGATGGAGAACTTCCACAAATCACATTTCTGTGGTCTTATATTCACCAAGAACACAAGGTCCTTGTCTTATTCAGGGTGTGACAGGTTCCCAGGAGCTCCCCTAGCCATGTATTCACTTCCTGGGTTTTGCTCTGCTTCCCAAACCCAACCAGTGACATTTTCAGCCCAACACGATGGCAGGCGACCCCATGGTGGTTGAAATTAAACATTATTTAGGACGTGATGCAGTAGAGGGTGAGGTCTACTTTGAAACTCTGGTCAGGATAATTTCCTTCAGTTTTTAAGCACTAGGACTCATTTCTCCAAATCTGGGACCAGCACCAAGCTGATCACCAGTTTGTAGACTTTTCTTAGCCATGCTGGCAATGCACAACAATGTAAGGAGGAAATTTACTTTTTTCACTTTTTTCTCTTCTGATTATTTTGATTTTAGGATTGAAAGATTTAAGGAAATATCTCAGAACACAGTCAGGGATTCAGGGTGAAAGAGCAAGACATGATAGGACAAGGGGGATGGTTTTAACGTGGAGAGGGAAGGGTGAGATGAGATTTTGGGAATAAATTCCTGGCTGGGAGGGTGGGCAGACCCTGGCACAGAGTGCCCAGAGCAGCTGTGGTTGCCCCTGGATCCCTGGAAGTGTCTCAGGCCAGGCTGGACAGGGCTTGGAGCACCCTGGGACAGTGAAAGATGTCTCTGAAACCAGACCTTTGAGGTCCCTTCAAACCCAAATCACTCTGTGATTCCATGGTTCTATCACAAACGTTCCTGCCAAGGGCCATAAAAATCTGTCCTGAGTCTTTATCCACCTGGCCAGCAGATGTGTCCATGGAAGGTGGAGCTGTTTCCTTCTGGGAAAGGAGCTGCAGCTCAGATTTTGAGGTTCCTCTTTAGCAGGGCATTTGTTGGTTTTCCCCATCTCTAGGAGCTGAGCTCCTTCAGCAGTGTCCTCACGTGCACTCCCCCAGTGACGACACGTTCACAACCTGAGAAATTTCAGACGAGTGTTCAATATATTTAGCTCCCTTCTCTGCTTGAAATTTATACAAGAGCTCCAACTCTAATCAGAATATCTGTCATCCACAGCTTATCTGCTGACTTCAAATTGCTTGTAGATCATCCAGCTTGCATCTGGGGCTTTGCAATTTCCTTATTGCTCGGTGTCTAAATATATCTGAAATTCCCTCGCCTTGTCCTCAAGTGTTTGGGATTAGAAAGTGGGAAGATAATGATGCCTCTCCTTCTCACAGGTGGGCAGCTGGGGCAGAGGAGCTGTTTGAAAGTCATGTTTTGTAGGACTGAGCCCCTTCTCCCCGTAGGAACCACACATCCAGCCTCCAAACCATGCTTCCTCTCACGAGCTATTTATAAAAAGTGGCTTTTATGCTGTGGGAGCTACATCAAATTTTTCTGCTTCCCCAACCAGGTGAAACTGAAACCCACAGAAAAAAAAAAAAAAAAAAAGAAGAAAAAGAAAAACCAGATTGCCCAAGCCTGCTGCTGCAGGGAGCTGAGCAGCTCCTCCAGCACCCAGACCCCCTCCCTTCTCCAAATGGAGCCTGCAAAGCAAAAACTTCTGCAAGCTGAAAAATTGCTTAATTGCCTCAAATTGATTCCATGGTTTTATTAAGATATTTTCCCAGCTCTATTATGGTTAATTATTTGTATTACAGTAGACTCTGAGGCCCCAAGCAGAGATCAGGGCCCCATTGTGCTAAAGAGTGTACAAGCACTTAATAACAGAATCATTCCTTGCCCCAGATAGCTGGCAATTATGTGGGGAGCTGCAGTGGAAACACACCACAGCTCCTGTGAACACCTTTTAGGAGAGGTTAATGTGGATTTTGGAAGCCAGGGGGGTCTCTCAAGAGAGCCTGAGCAGCCCCACTCTTCCTGCTGAGTGGATTCTCACTGATTCTTGAGGGAGAATCTTGATGTTCCAGCAGGAGATGGACACCCCACCTGGCTAAAGGCTTTGTGAGGAAAGAAAAGCAGGGAAAAGTGAACAGGTTCCTGTGCTGCTTTGCCCTTCACCTTTGGTTTGTGCTCAGAGAACCAGAGGTTTGTGAGGGATCTTGTTATCCTGGGGATTTCCAGCCTCACCTTGCAGAGGGCAAAGCTTTCCTCTGCTTAGGTGAATGCTAAGGTGAGCCCCAGCCTTGCAGGGACCCTGCTTCCTCCCAGCCCCAGCGAGGAAGAGGAGCAAACATGCAGCAGGGGAAGCCTGTGTGTCTCCGTCTCCCTCCTCCCACTCCACTGCCACATCCCTGTGGCTGCACTCAGCCGTGAGTGGGAGATCTCATCTGTCGAGGGGTCAGCACTGGGGGAGCTTTGCCACACCTTCAAGAGAGTTTTGAGACCTCAAAGCCTTGCTGGAGGTGATGGTTGGGGCTGGGGTATGGCAGGTTTGGGGTGAATGGGCAGGTGGTGATTCAAGCCAGGGTGTTGCTTGTCGCCCAGGCACTGCTGAGCTCTGGGTGACCCTCAGGGGTTTCACATCCCTCCGTTGCCCACCTCTGCCCAGGGCTGGGAGGATGTGAAAAGCAGCAAACTGCAGCCCCAAACCATTGGGAGAAATCCAATTGTTCCCAAGCAGTAAGCTCAGGACTCAAGCAAAGCAGGAACCTCTGGAGATAACGCCGTGTGTCTGTGTGTGTGTGTCTGTGTAAAACGGCCTCGCCGAATCCCCCGGCTTTAGCAGGGCTTTGAAAAAGATCTGGGTGGTGATTCAAAATCCAGGTTATGACCTGTGACCTTTGGATGAGAAATTGTTGCCATTTAGGATGTGTTAGGAGGTCCATCCTTTTCATCAAATGCGTGTTTCTTCTTGCTGCGGGAGGCAATCACACCGGTATATCATTAACTCGCAGAAAAGGAGGCTGTAAAAGAAGTTGATGGGGGACCTTAGCCCACACCCTGCTGGGGTCTGCTCGGAGCACAATATCCCAGCGACCATGAGATTAAGCTAAAGAGAAAAGTGAAAATGCTTTTCACGATTCACACGCCCTTTAGATTGTTTTATTAAACCATTTGAATAGGGATTTCCCTTTCGGCCGACAACGGGGCCCGGCCAATGCATAGTTCTAGGTTGCTATGACTTAGTTGGTGCTGGCTAATCACAAGTGAGGGCAAATTTCATATAAAATATCTCGGGCCATTGTCAACCTAATGCAGCGTGACAGTGCCAGCACAAAGGGGGATTCATTCACCCCAGCAGGTAATAAGGACGATTTGCCATACCAACCAGGCAGTCTCGAGGGGGGCTGTCAAATACGATCAGAGCAGCGAAATGGAGCCTCACATTCCATTCTCAGGTGGGCGAGGGCGATCCTTTTGTTCAACCATGTTGCTTCTGATAACAGAATACAATTATATTCCTTTTTTTTTTTTTTTTTTTTTTTTCCTTCCCCCCCTCCTCCTGACCGTTGGGGCTGTTTTGCATAGCGGTCTTTGGGGTTTGCCTTTTCTTGCCTTATTTTATTATTTTTTCCCCGAGGCCAGGAGGGACCTCAGTGATCTTTTAACCTGGAAGGCACCCCGGAGAATTTCACCCCAGTCCTTCCCCTTTCATTAAGGACTCTGTCCTGCCACAATGAGCGCCCTGTACCTCTGCTAATCACCCCCGATTGGCACACAGCTGCCTTTTGTCCAGAGCCTCCCAGGGATGTTGGGGAGACATCGGGACGACCGTGCTGCTGCGGGACGAGGGAATATTCAGGGGAAGGAGTTTGTGGGATGGCAGGAGGGGATGGATCAGAGTGTTTCACACATGACCAAGCCAGCAGATAAAACACGGAGCGGGGTAGGTGGGGAGACACGCACGGCAATGATCAGATCAGCAGAGAGATAGGGTGACAGAGGGAGAGATAAGGGGGTGTTTGCTTTGCAGGTATCACACTCGGGTGACTGATACCAGACCGTCCCGCTGATTTGCCTGTCTTGGGGGTCTGGTTACCTGCAAGATCACCTGGGGTTGTTTTGACAGTGGCTAATTAACGGGAGCATTCCAGCCCTCAGCCCAGCCTGGGCTCGGCTCACACGGGGGCTCGGAGTGCAGCAGGGACCCCCGACCTGCTCTGGCCCTGGCAATCTACCTCTGCCTGTTCCAGGTATGGCCTGAAAGGTTTTGGAAGTGCCTGAAAGGTTTGGAAGTGCCTGAAAGATTTGGAATTTTGAGCACACTCTGGGGGTTGCAGCTCTGTTGTGCTCCACTGCAACAATAACCACGAGCAACCAACAGAGGGAAAGTGAAAAGAAAAAGAAAAAGGATGAGGAAAAGACCCCACCATTCAGATGTTTTGGGGGAACTCGGCCTTCAGGGTTTTACAAGCTGTGCTAATCCAACCTCCTTCAATCCAGCATTCCCTCTTATCTGTATCGCCTTCATGTTCCCTGGCAGGAATTGCCCATTTAATAATTTCCCTCCAATGAGCTGAATCACAGCTAATCTGATCAAATGTCTTTTTAGGGCCTTTCATCTTCCCAGGGATGTGTTGACACTAGCACAGCTGGTTCAGAGGAAACAAGAACTCAATCAGAACTCCGTTCAAAACACAGATGGAACCCAAACCTAACCTTTCCTTTCAGATATGCAAAAGTGTGGTTAACTTCTTGTTATTATGCATTTGCATAAGCCTTTGCATTTAGGGGCCTGGTTTTTCAGTGGTTAAAAAAGCCAGGCAAAGCCTGGAGCTGGATTCTGATGAGAAGCTGTGCAGGACCAGCTGGGCATGGAGCTCTCTGAGAGGAAGGGGACAGGCTGAGGTGTCACACAGAGCAAGGGGCAGCTCCTGGTGGGCATCACCTGCTGAGCTGTGGGTGCTGCATCTCTCCCAGAGCTGCAGCTGCTCTTGGAGCCACCCTCATCCCATTCCAGGGAAAGCCTCGGTTACCTGCAGCCCCCAAAGACTGCTGTCCTGGCTTCCCTGGCTTTGGAGATAAACCCAGCTGGGAATGCTGCTGGACAGGAGGGGGTGTCACACAAGCCCACACACCAGGCAACCCAAGGAGGAGCTTGGGTTTCTCTGGTGAAAGGCTGCAGATCATTCAGGCCACTCTGTACAACTGTGTGGGCACTGGAGCTGTGGACTCCCCATCCCTGGAAATGTTCAAGGCTGGGCTGGTGGGGCTCTGAGTAACCTGGGATTGTGGGAAGGAGGTTGGACCAGGACAATCTTAAGGTCCTCTCCCATCCAAACCATTCTGGATTCTCTAATTCTCTGATTGCAGCCTTACCAAGGGATTTTGGAGGAATGCAGTTAGTGATCCTAGGCAGCCATTTAGGCTCTGCTCCTGTTCAAAAGTTCCCCAGTAATCAAGGTCTTCAGGATAAGATTGGGGGGGATTTATATAACTCTGGACACATCTTGGTGCAACTCAGAGCTGCTCTGGAACATCCTGGAGCTGCTGCCAAGAGCTGTAACCAGATGAGGAGCTGGTTAGAAAGTCTCCATGCCATAGAATAATGGAATAGTTTGGGTTGGCAGGGACATCTCAAGGCCCTGTAGTCCCACCCCTTTGCAATGAGGTGACTACAACTCAGCCCAGAGGCAGCTCGAGGTGCTGAGGTTCTCCTGGAAGGTCCCATGGATAAACAGAGGTCATCACTCATGGGGTACTGAAGCATTGTGCAACACTGGCTGAGGAGAAAACTCCTGCCTTTTTCCCCTGCCCTGTGGAATGCTGCAGGCTGAAATGGTGCCCAAAGCTCAGGCTGGAGCGTGTGAGATGAGCTTTCCACCCACTGCTTTGCAAATGGGGAAACTGAGGCAGTTTTGGAGTCCAGAGAGGTTCTTTGTGCAGCAGGTGAATCCCATGGGGGAGGCTCTGACCTTCCCAAAGCCTCTGGAGCCTTCTCAGAGCAACCACAAGGGCTCCTTGGCCAATGCTGCTGGGGGGTCAGGACACTTGGGGGCTTAGGCCTGGGGGTGACACCAAGGAAAGAAACAAAAGCTTTAAAGATCTCAGAATCTCGGGGTCTCTTCCTTAAAGCTTTCACTCAGGGAAGTATTTTCCAACATAACCAGGGTGAACACCACTGTAAAATTTGGGAATGTGCTCTGTGGAACGAGCCTCCCTCCCACCAGAAAGCCTGACCTGTCCCCTCCTTTTACAGCTGAGCACTTCCAAGGCCACCACTTCCATCCTAATGGGGGGAAACAAACAGCAAGTGTGGGACAAGGACCTGCTTTAAGGAGAAAAGGCGTAATTGGAGGTGCCAGGTGTGAGGTGCTGCAGGAGACCAACATGCAGATGGTGAAAAGGGAAATGGGAACACTGGAAACAGAGACCCCTCCAGAGGGAAGCTGAAGGAAGCTGGAGGCTGAGCCAGGCTTATGTAAAACCTTTTGGTTGCTTTATCTGAGACGGGATCCTCTCTTGCTACAACCCAGAGGAATGTGGGGGAGCAGAAGCTCACCTGCCTCCAAGGCTGCCAGAGCCAATATTTGGTTTCCAACGTTCCCAGTATTTTCCCCTCGAGCACTGTCAGGGTCCCAGCAGCCGTGACACCCCTGTGATCCTCCTCCTCCTCTTCCTCCTCCTCCTCCTCCCCTGAGATGGGAATGACGCTTGTTCCCCTCCAGCACTTGGGCTCTGTCTGTGGATGGATCTGTCAGCCAGTGTGTGCCAAGGAGTTCCCTGTTCTCTGCCTTCCCCTGGTGCTGGGCCAATATTTAATAGTTCTGATTGGCAAATGATTTCCTGCTTGGTGATCATTCAAAGAAACAAAAGGGGTTTTAACATTTTTTTCTTTTTCCTCGCCTTCACTCCTTTCTCTGGGGAGAAATACTTCCTGTGAAAATGTGAACCTTCATTTCTTAGAATGGTTTAGGTTGGAAGAGACCTTTAAATTTCATTTAGTCCAGCTCCCCTGCAGTGAGCAGGGACACCTTTCCAATAGATCAGGTTGTTCAAAGCCCCACCTAATTTCACCTTGGCTGCTTCCAGGGATGGGGCATCCAGTGCCTCTTTGGACAGCCTGTCCCTGTGCTTCACCACCCTCATGATAAAAAAATTACTTCCTTATGTCTGGATCCACAGTTTTTTAGTTTAAAACCATTACCCCTATTTTAATCCAACAGGCCCTACTGAGAAGTCTCTCCCCAGCTTTCCTCTAAGCCCCCAAAGAGCATCATGAGGTGGGGGACACCATCCCCATGTGCTGAACTCTCAATTTTTGGCTTTCAGGGACCTGCTGGCCAGCAAGTTTAGGGGCTGGAGTATCCTCTGCTGGAATCTGGGGCAGGCTGGGCTGCACTGCCCCTCCTGCACACGGGTTTCAGGGCCAGCAGGCAATGCCATGTGTGTTGGTATAAATCAGCAGTGATGCCTCCATGTGCTCCTGCAAATCCTGGGAGCTCTGACTCACCAGTCCCGTTGGATTTCACTCCTGCTGTTCAGAAAGCAGCTGTGCCTGCAAGGCTGGCAGAGCCTAAAGAAACTCCTTCTCCCAGGGGCCACCAGCTACTCAACAAGCGAGTTAATACCAATAATTTGGTATTAACCTTTTCTGGGATTCTTCCTTTTCATCCAAAGTGATGCAGCATGAGCTTTCACTCAAACCCTTCTGGTTTATCTTCAGGGAAATGTTTATGGGTGGCCCTGCCCACAAGGGAATGCTGCTCCCAGCTCCAGGGAAGAGTCTCCCTTGATGGATTCAAGGAGGAGAGCTCAGTGTGCTGAGAGCAGCTGGGTGGGGATCTTCATCCTGCAGTAAAAAACCAAATTCACCTCACCTTGCTCAAAGGCTGGGCTTCCAAAGCCCTTCACAAATTCCTCACCACCTTTTTCCATTGGACAACACCTTCCAATGCCTGTGATGCCAAATGTGCAGGAAGGACCACAGGAACCAGGGAAAACTGAGCCAGGATGGGCTCCCAGTACAAAAGGCTGGGTTGTGCTGCTCCAAATACCAGAAACACCAGGTTGTTCCCAGCTTTATTTCCAGTTTCTTAGTTCTTAGGGTTTATTTAGTTTATTTGGACGGGTTTTTTCCCTTTTAATCCAGAGTCAGTGTAGTGTCAACTGTTGTGCAAATCCTAACTGACAGCTGTGGGTTTATATCCCCCCGAGCCAAGGAGGGAATTGAAACCCTTTCTCACACTCCCTCGTGTACTTAGGGAGTCTGCCCTACCAGAAAAATGTTGGAAAGCCTTTGCACCTTCCACCCCTCAAAGATGGGTGCCTGAAGTAGCTGGAGCTGCCTTTCTGTAGATTTCCAGCTTTGAAAAACGAAGCTCAGAGAAGCCAGCACGACTCCTCCCTGCAGTCCTGCTAAACAGAGAAACCATTTCCTCTATTTCACTCCACTTTTAGCAAAGTGCCTCTCCCAAGGGCCCTCCAGAAGTCTGTGGTGTTAGAAATTCAGAGCTCACAGCCACACCTTTCCAATGTCTTTCCAATCATGGAACAGGGACCAGGATCCTCTCCTCAAGAGCAGATCTGGCTGGGAATTCTTTCCTTCGTTGTCTGGGACAATTCTAGTCTTTTCCTTGTTGTTTATACATTATCCAGCCCAAAAAGGCACTAAGGCAGTGCTTCACCCCAAGGACTCTGTTTCAAAAAGGAAAGATTTAGGGTGTCAGGAATGGGGACAGCAGGGCTCAGTGCTATGGTACAGATGTGGTAAAAAGGGATTTTCAGAACAAATTAAACCATTATATTCATCCTCTTGCATCACTGTAGTCCATCTTGCCACATATCTGAGATACCTACCTGGTATTAATCATTTAATTGTGATTAATTGATTGTAATTGACCTGGGGTTAATCATTTCATCATTCAGGGAAAGATTCAGGGAAATAAGTCACTGTCTGGGCAGAAGAACACAGGAGAGCAGTTTCCACCTATTGGACAGCTGAGATATTTATGCAGTTATTCATTTGCCTTCCTCATCACAATCTGAGAACCTTCCTGCTCAGCTCCAATTCCTTCTGCTGACAATTCTGAAGACATCACTGAATTTAGCATTGCAGACCCCTGGGGAGATAAGCAGGGCTGTCCTCGGGTGTTCAGATAAGGAAGCAGAAGCACAGAGTGACTAAAGGATTTGCCCAAAGTCACATAAAAAATCCCTGTCACAGCAGGAAAGCAAATCCGAGGTCATGTCATCCTCAGGCCTCTGGATTATCAAAGTTACACTACTCAGCCAAGTGTTTCTGTGTCTCAGGATGGGTTTGGTGCTGGGACAAGTGGTCAGAGAGGTTCTGCACGGGATATTCAGAGGGTGTTCAGTATCTCAGATTTCAGTCTGGGCTCCTTGGGAATTCCAGAAGGGACCAGTGACTTGGAGACCTCTGCTTTAGGGGACACCCCTAAAGAACCTCTGTAAGCCTCAGCACTTCTTCACTGACATTCAGTCCTCCCAGAATGGAGAGGGAATTGTGGAGAGGCACCAGACATCCAAGTCTCTGGAGCAGACAGGAATTAAACGAGCCAAAGCCAGAGCTTTGCTGACCAAAAGAAAGTGGTGAACATGCTCTGAAGCCAACATCCCCGTGAGATATTGGTCCCTGCTGACCTCCTCCTGCCAGGTGATTCCCAGAAGCTCTCCTCAAGCCCTAAGGAGCCGGTGCCCCTTGCCACCAGAACCACCCGCAGAGGAACGAGCCGACCTGACAAACACACGGCGCTGCAATTTCCTGCTATCTTCGCCAAATCTCTTGCATTTTTATATGGCACCTTAATAACCCCTCATTTCCATGACAAGTGCATGCTTTCCTTCTGCTTATCTCCATCTCCATGCGCTCCTTCTCCATTCCTGCAGCCGCGCCGCCCGCGGCTACGACCCGGGGAGCGATGCGGGGATGCTCGGGCATGGCACGACAGTCCCCACGGCTCGGGAGGGGGCAGGACGTGATTCACACCATGGCACCGCTCCATCTGCGTCAATATTGAACCCGGTGCCTTAAGTTAGGGGCAGGAGATGTTAAACCCAGTGCCCTAATTCCGTGGAGTCATTAAGAGATCGGCTGCGACTTTTCTCAAGAGACAAACTCCTCACCTCAGCGCCCCGGGGCCAGAGCTCGGCTCCTTTGCCCTGCCTGCCTGCATTCCCCAGGTAGTTACGATCAGATACAACGCGATTTGCTTCCTGTTGTGTGCTCTTAAGTGGTGGCTGCATTTCAAAAGCAGGGGAGTGATTGCGTCCCATCCCGGCTGTAAAAGGCGCTGGGCGATTTCTGGGAAGAGAAGAGCTCGCTGTAATTCGTGCTTCTTAAGGCGAATCCCATCAGCACCCTCCTGCCTTTCAACGAGGGCTGAAAACTGGAGAGTTTAGGTGGCGGACCTGAGATTTAGGGTTTGGTCTCTACAGCCAAAACTGTCTGCCTGGAATTGTTTGTTCGGTTGTGGCCAGGTCCTGGCAAACACAGGAATTCCCCAGGCTGTGCTGCCTGAAGCTCCCTGGGGTCTGGTGAGCTTTGCAACTGGACAGAATCAGTGGATCCTTAAGGTTGGAAGAGACCAACAAGGTCACTGAGCCCAAACATGAACTGCCACGGCCACCGGGATCCCATGTCCCTAAGTGCCACATCCTTATAAATCCCTCCAGGTGACTGCCCTGGGAAGCTGTACCAGTGCCTGACAACCCTTTCAGTGAAGAAATATTCCCTAATATCCAACCCAGATATCCAGATTTCCCTAATATCCAATCCCTGACACAGCTTGAGGTCATTCCCTCTCCTCCTGTCCCTGTTCCCTTGGAGCAGAGCCCAACCTCCCTGGCTGTCCCCTCCTGGCAGGAGGTGTGCAGAGCCACAGGGTCCCCCCTGAGCTCCTTTTCTCCAGGCTGAGCCCCTTCCCAGCTCAGTTCCCTTCCCTGGACATGCCTCAGCCCCTCGATGTCTTTCTAACAGGGAGGGGAGTGCACAGGGAATGCTGGACTCCTGCTGAATCCAGGCTGGGATCCACAAACCGTGGACTCCCAAGCCAAGGCCGCCCCTGTCATACCCACACAGGAGAAGTTCTCCTGCACAGCCACCACAGCTATGGACATTTCCTTTTTGGTCCAAGCTTGGCAAGGCACAGGGGATCTCCATGAGGTTGGCAAATATAATTTCAGCACCTTCCCAATAAGCCAAAGGCCTGGATCAGATCTCTCCTGAGCAGGGTACAGGGTGATTCCCAAGAGATGAGAGCTGACCTAACCAAGGAACGTGCTTTAGTCACAGTCAGAGGGAAGCACATCGCCCTTGTCTCTAAATTGGAGATACCTGGATTTGTGCAAGATCCTGCACAAGGGTCAGGCCCAGCCCAATCCCAAACCCAGGCTGGGTGGAGAGCAGGGTGAAAGCAGCCCTGAGTAGAAAAGCTGGGAATGTTGGAACTACATGACCTTTAAGGACCTTCCAATCCAACCATTCTACGACTTCAGGGAAAGGTTTCAAGGCTGGTTGGGACACAGTGGGAGGATGTGGGAGGTGTGCCAGCCTTTCTCTGGCCAGACACTGCACCCTCCACCTCCCCACCAGGCTGTAGAGGCATTCACCCCACCACCTCACCTCACTGGCTTTTGTGAGAAGCCTTTTATTTTTTAGAGACTCCAGGGCTCATCAAAATCATCCTTGGGGACCTCATATGAAGCTCTCCACCCCCTAAATTTGTTTTCTGGATCCCACCTGGACTTAGGCAAGCACAAGATGCAGAGCCCCCAGTCCTGCTTGAACAGTCTCTGCTGTTCATGCTCAAAGCTGAGCTTTCACAGACAAGAACTGCATGGTCATCATTTGCAGGATGCTGGGATCCTCCAGGCTGGACAGATGCTGAACAAGGGTTTTTCAAAATCCCGCTGGGGACCTGAGGGTTCCTGCATTTTCCTTTTTGGCTTTTTTTCAGTCGTAGCCCTCAGTGACTTAATAACCTCCCTGAGTGCCCTGACAAACATGTTCCAGGACATTGCTCATCCCTTCAGCCTGTAAGTTCATGCACATTGTGGGATTTGCATATTGTTGTATTTGGTAGCCTTCCCAAAGCAAAGCTTGAGTTCTTGCTTAAGCCTTCAATCCAGCCCTGGCTGCTCCACAGTTGGGATTGCTCCCCGAAAACACGTTGACTTTTTGGCTTGGTGCATTAAACTCTCTTCACATTAGTAAAGCCTGGAAGCATCTGGAAGGTAAAGATTAAGCCAAAATGCCCAGGGAAAGCTCAGATCAGCAAAATATGGTGCAGGGAAGGTTTGAGTGGTTTTTTGAGCAGTCAGCTGATGTAGAGCTCAGTAGAAGCTTTGGTGAAGCTGCTTCAACTGAAAATGTGACCTTGAGCCTTTATGGATCCATTCATATTTCAATGTCCCAGTGGAATCATCTGAAAAATGTCAGAAACAACACAATTTCAAGGATAACTGCTCTGTAAGCATGAGGTGAGTGGGGAAGAGTACAGGAGGTTAAGGGAGGCCAGTTATCAGAATTACTGTGTTTGCTTAGAGTTGCCTCAAGGGTTTGAGAAGAGCCCTGTGCATGGTAAAAATCCCATTTTACTACAGCCAAAAAGCAGTGGTGTTTTCTGAGGTGTGGTGTTGAACTGCAGGGTCATTTCTTGTGAGTGAAGAAACCAAAACTGTGAGGACAAAGGGAAAGAAAAATAGGTATCTTGGGGTATTCCCCACTTGAAAAGCAGTTTGAAAAGTTTGGTTTTCATTTTGGCACAGTGTGGCAAAAGCACTGGCATCCAGGAAATCCTTCCCTGCTCCCCTTCCCTGCCCAGCTTTCCCTGGGATGGAAGCCTGCAGTGAAGTTCTCCACAGACACTGAAACTCCTCAGTCCTTAACCTTGACATCTTTTGGTTGATCCCACCCTGCAGCCTGAGGCAATGGGCACAAAAGAAAAGCTCATCTCCAGTCCCCTTGGCAGGGACCTTGGATTAGGCAAGCGAGGAAAGCTTGGGGCAGCTGCAAGGTGGCACTGTCACTGAGGGAGAGACACAGCCTCGGGGGAAAAAGGGATGGAGGGTGGGGACAACGTCGGGTTTACATCCTGAGGACTGAGGATGTGCCCATCCTGGCACTTTCCTACCTTCCAGCCTCTCCCTGCCAAGGAAGAGGAGCTTTACGTGGTGCTGGTCACACCACCAGCTAAAGCATGAGGCTGTTGTTGAGTGTAAATCTGCATTTTCCATTTTTTTTGGGAACATACCCAAACTCTGCATGTCTGAAGCGAAGCCCACGGCTCAGAGACTGGCTATGTGGTGCACTGACTGCACAGCACCATGTGGAATATTCCCTGTGCCCCCCAAAATCCAGGTTTGCACAGCTTCCTGTGGTGCCACGGCCCCATCCAAAGACCTGAGCATGACCCCAGTCAGAACTTTTTGGCTGACCTCAGTGGCCTTGCACCAAGCCTGGTCCTGTCTGCACAGGAGCTCATTTCCTAGCGAAAGAAAACGTCCTTGGAGTAGGTCCAAGCCAGACCACAGGGAAGAGAAGGATTTCATGGCCTTCTGCCATGCCCTCCAGAGAAGATGCTCACAGGACTGGTCAAATCCCTCCTTTCACTGGCCCTCACTTGTCACTGTAGAGATCACACACACCACACAGACTCCCGTGATTTTTCTTAGGCTGTGTGAAGAAAAAATGCCTTTATTTTTAGGGATCATTCTCTTATATACAATTTTCCACAGACCACTGTAGTTGGTGAATGAAAGACAAACTTCTTCACCTACATTGGTCAAACCAGAGGGACATCAAAAGAGATCCCTCCCACAGAAAAGAATTCACAACATGAATACATGAATACATGTGCACAGCTTGAATACTGTTACAAAAACAACGTCCTGGTGTTTTCCTTCTTTCCCTGGCAACAAGTTTCAGAAAACCCAAACATCAGAGCTTTAGAAACTCAGAAACTTCAGGCCTGAAAACCAGAGCACATTTCTCGGGTTTCTTGCTGTTGCTGTGACCCAAGAATTGCTCTCAGTCTCTGTTTTTCCCAGCCCAGTGCAGAAGAGCAGCCCAAGATCTCTCCATTCTTGTGCTCAAGGATTTGTTTATTGTTTGTTATCTGGTACATTGTGGCTCTGGCCTGCACAGGTCTGACTTGCAAGCCAAAACAAAGCAGACTGACACCCTCTGGGGGGTGTTTATCTTTTATACTAAAATCTACCTATTCTTTATTTACAATTATTTCCCAATACCTATCTGCTTTATTAGACAGTGTGCCTTTAAACCAATGAAAATGTGCCACGATCACAGCAGAAGATGGAGGCTAGAAAACCAAGAAGAAGCCCAGGGACACACCCAGAATTCTCCATCTTTGTCCTAAACCCTCATTATAAACCCCCTAAAAATCTACATTTTCACCCTGTGCCAAGTTAACTATCATTCTACTAACACTCTAGTGTCTTGTAATTCTTCATACAAAGTTGGTAATTTTTTCACTGGGCTCAAATCAAACACACAGGTGTTTTTGACTCTGTGCCAGGGTCTCTGAGCCCTCTGCCAGGATCTCTGCTCACCCAGGGCAGCCAGAGGAACGTTCTGGGTTCTGACACACACTCACTCAGTGCCTTGTCTCTCCCACAGCCACCAGGGAGTCAGCCTTCGTCCACGCCATCGCCTCCGCCGGCGTGGCCTTCGCCGTGACCAGGTCCTGCGCCGAGGGCTCGGCCAACATCTGTGGCTGTGACACTCGCCACAAGGGCTCTCCTGGGGAGGGCTGGAAGTGGGGAGGCTGCAGTGAGGACGTGGAGTTCGGGAGCACGGTGTCCCGGGAGTTCGCCGACGCGCGGGAGAACAGACCCGACGCTCGCTCGGCCATGAACCGGCACAACAACGAAGCTGGCAGGACCGTAAGGACGGCTGAGTTTCACCTCTCCTGTTGTTGTTTTCAATAACAAACCTTTCAATAACAAAATAACAACCTTTCCTGTTGTTGTTTTCTTACCTGGTAGAATCACAGAATGAGTGGGTTGGAAGAGACCTCCAAGGTCATCGAGCCCAATCCGTGCTCAACGAGGCCATGGGGAATGGTGGGAGGGGATTGAGGGGGCTCAAAAGACCTAAATCTGGGCAAATTTGCATTAAAAAATGGAACTATCACACCTGTCCTGTGATAGTTCTAGAGCCATGTGCCTGATCTCCACATAAATTCACCCAGACAAATGTGAATGTAAATACCTGCCTTGGAGTCAGCTGTCCGGATCTCTTTTATAGAGGATGCATCAAGGCAGGTTTAGGATGGGATTTCATCCCATTTTATGAGGATATCTACCCCCAGAAGCTATGGAAGCCTCATTCCTGGAGGTATCCAAGGACAGATTGGACAGGGCTTGGAGCAACCTGGTCTAGTGGAAGGTGTCCCTGCCCATTCCAGGGTGGTTGGAACTGAATGGTTTTCTTACTTTGATTTTTCCAACCCAAATCATTCTGTGATTCCATAATTAAAGTTTTTAACTCAGTTAATAATGTCCTAATTGTGCCTGTTCCCTTCCATTCTCTGTGGGGCACCTGAAATTTGGGTTCAATTGCCCATTGCCCTTCTCTGCAGCCTTGAGGGACAACAGCAGGAGAGCTTTTCCCACAACCCATCTTCTCAAAGCTGTTTTATTTCCCAGGAAATATTTAAACAAAATTAGAGGCAATATGACTCTGGTACCTCCTGATTAAACATGGATCATGCCCTGAAGATATTTTTACTTCAAACAATCCTAGAACACAGCATGTTGGGGAAAAGAAAGCACAAAATCTGCCTTATGCACAATGACTCCTTTCCCTAGGTGGAATAACACCAAAAGAAGGATATTCCTTTTTTATTTTTTTTTTTTCTATCTCAAGAATAGCCCATAAATTCCAGAAGAATGTAATTTGTGGGAAACAATTTGTGGAACTGAACCACAAAGCCCTTTCCAGCAGAGATTATGCCACAGCTTCTCTGAGATAACAGAGAACAGGTTCATGTGGTCTTGTCCCCTCAGCAGGAGGTTTTGCACATGGCCAGGAGGACATTTGTGCAGTGGGCTGTAGCAAAGCCACCACAGTTGCTGTGCTGGGACACCTGTCCTCAGGCAAGCTGGGGTTTCTTGAGAGCTCCTGAAGTGGATGCTGTGAATTCCCAGTGGTGTTATCCCACCTCACACCACAGCAGAGCTGTTGGAATACAGCTTTTGAAAGGGAAATACCACCAGAAACCAAAATTGTCTGCAGTGGAGATGACCACAAGCAATAATGTGGTTTCCTCCAGCTCTGGTCTAAATTATCCCCCAGGGATGGGGCAGTGCTGGTGGCAGTTACTGGGATAAGTTGTGGGAAAAAGAGGGCTGGGGAGAACCTGTGTAGAGTGGAAAGGAGGGATTTCCTCTAAAGTGAGAATTTGTTTTAAAGTGAGAATCCTTGGGAAAACCCAAACAAACATCCCTGTGGTCACAGGCCTGCAGAGGTCTTTTTACTCTAAGCCTTGTTCCTTGACTCTTGACTCTGAGTTCTTCTAGGACATTTTACAGGTGTCAGAGATTAGAGAGCAGATGTCACACCATTGATGCCTTGGGTTTCAGCTGTTCTGTTTTTCAGGCTCTGGGCTGTCCCAGTGCTGCTCTGGGTGCCACAGTCAGCGCTGCTGAGCTCTCCTCACACAGCAGGGACACAAAACAATTCCTGCTCCAGCTCGGCACCGAGCACAGCCCAGACACATTCCAGCCCCAGGAGCAAAACCAACGGGGAAGTGAAGAGAGAAAACCCAGGAGGGTGGAGCTGCATCCCCTGGAGCTGGAATTGGGCCATGAACCCCAAAGTGCTGCTGGAGCAGAACTGATCCAAGGCTGGGACCTGGTGGCCCATTGGGCTCCATCCTGTGCCCATTTTGGGTTCCCTGGGGGTGGGCACTGCCCAGGCTGTGTCCAGGGATTTCCATCAATCCCGGATTTATCCTTTGCTCTGGCTGGGCTCTGCTCCAGGGCAGCCTCCAGAAGGCATCACCATGACCTGAAATCCCACTCTTTCAGGAAGCACTGGTGTTTTCTTCCAGGCCTCCATACTCGAGTGTTTCCAGCTCAACCCGAGCCATGGGCAATGTTTCCTATTAGTTCCCATAGGAACTCCAACCCTCCCACTCCACCAGGAGTTTTGATTAAGTTCAGTGTGATTATAGGAACCAAACCTTCTGTGCTTCTCTCTCATCACTAATTACAACCTGCTCTGCGGCGGGTGATGCTCTGTAAATAAAACAGGAAAGCACCTGGTGAACACCAAGGTGCTGATTCATGGCAAATCTCCTGGACTCAGGCTGGCACTCGCCTGTTCACGTACCCAGAAATTTGCTGATCACTCTGAAAATGCAGATTATCAAGCTGTTGCATAACGTTGTCTCCCACCTCAGAGAACTGGAGGGCAACACCTCTGTTTATTTAAATTCATTTTATAAGAGGTAAAAACAAGTAGCAAACCTCTGGGATCAATGGTCACCTTCCAATTCGTCCCAGGAAGGTGTTTTGTGTTGAAGCCTGAGCCTTTCAAATCAAAAGCTGGGCTCTTTTTTTTTTTTTTTTCTTTGAAATGATTTTAGAGAAATCATAACCTTGGTTTTAAAATTAAAATAAATTCCTTTTCAGTTTCTGAAAGTAGCCATAGCAAGGCTTGAATCTTGTTCAATAAAGAAAAAACAAAACACATATAAAGGATGGAGTTCAGTTCTAGATACTTAGGACATTTCAGCTTCCTTTTATTTCAAACAGAAAAACTGCATTTATGAAGGAATTGTTTGAGTAGTTTTCTGTGTTCTTTGCTTCTCTGCCCAGATGTGTTTAAACTCTTTTCCTGGGTGACACCCCTGCAATATTCCCACACGAACATTGATAAGACAGAAGTTAATAAGCTCAGAAATCTCCTTGGTGAAAATTTTTAGTAAATCCTTGAATTTGAGTTGGGAATCAGACCCAGTCACTGAAAACTGTGAAGTACAGAGGATTTATGGCTTAGACCCAGCAGTGAGCAGGGCATCAACTGGTGGATAAGGGGACGTGTACTTCCTGCAGGGTATCAGGCATGAACTCAGCCCATCACCTCGGTATTTACACCTGCTTGGGTTACTCCTGGTCAATACTGGGATAAATGAGAGGTGAACCAAGCAAGGAGTCCCAGCCTGGTTTAGCCCCAGATGTGCTTGCCCTGTGTCCTCTTTGCCTTCCCCCTTGTCTTTATATGAGAGTATAATTTGCAATTCCTTGGGAAATCACGGCTAAGCAGCCGAATGTCGCGTTTTTCAACCGCAGCTTCACGTGTTCCTTCTCCTTTGCCTTTCTCCTCTTTTGCAGTCCATCATTGAGCTCATGCACCTCAAGTGCAAGTGCCACGGGCTCTCGGGCAGCTGCGAGGTGAAGACCTGCTGGTGGTCCCAGCCTGACTTCAGGCTCATCGGTGACTACCTCAAGGACAAGTACGACAGCGCGTCGGAAATGGTGGTGGAAAAACACCGCGAATCCCGCGGCTGGGTCGAGACCCTCCGGCCCAAATACAACTTCTTCAAGGCCCCAACAGAGAAGGACCTGGTTTACTACGAGAACTCACCGAACTTTTGTGAGCCCAACCCCGAGACAGGCTCCTTCGGGACCCGCGACAGGATCTGCAACGTCACCTCGCACGGCATCGACGGCTGCGACCTGCTGTGCTGCGGCCGCGGCCACAACACGAGGACTGAGAAACGGAAAGAGAAGTGCCACTGTATCTTCCACTGGTGCTGCTACGTGCGCTGCCAGGAGTGCATACGAGTCTACGACGTCCACACGTGCAAATAAAGCAGGCAAAACCCTTCGCCGGGCTCCCAGCGGAGAAACGGGTTTCGAGCCTACTCCCTCTGAGGTCGCGGACGTGAGAGAAGTCTACTTTTTTGATATTAAAAGAATAAAAACTGGACAAAAAAAAATAAATATATATATATAAATAAAAAGGCTAAAACTGGTTGGATAGAATAGGTCTAATGACTTCTGGGCTATCCCGAGGTACATCTGGCAGTCACGCAAGTTCTGCCCCTACGCCGATGCCTCCGGCACGAGAGCAGATTTTTCCACCAGCCCACGACATCGAGCTGGAAGGAAGAGCATTAGCAAAAGCATGGATTTGCTGTGCTCTCACCCACCTGAAGTGACTCGTGTGATTTAAGTGTCCTTTGAAAGACTTGCATCTTCCTAAGCATCTCCTTTTCCCTCAGCCAGGCAGAGGCGGTGCTGAAGAGCAGCACTGAGCTTTCTGAGAGATCTCTCTGCAAACCCAAATGGCCAGGCTGTGTAATATGAGCAACAGCAGCAAAAGAAATGAAAGCAGATAAATTAAGGATTTTTTTAAAATAAAAAACATGGCTACTTCTTTGCTTTTGCCTTGGAACCAGAGAAGTCTACAAATATCTAACAGAGCTGGAGAGTGGGCAAGCTCTCAATGTGAACTTTTTAACGTAGTAGCTTCTGCCAGACTTGACATAGGACTCCATGACATCTGTAGAAAGGGAAGGAGGGAGAGGAAGAGGGAAAGAAAGAGAGAAAACTGCTGATGACTTCCCATAAATGTCCTGCTGGCACACAGGTGATGTGCACAGTACAGAAAAGTTCAGTGTCTTGTGTGTGAAGTGAAGAGGACTCAGTGTGGGAGTCACAGTCCCACAACTGGGAATGCTGCTCCATCTCTCCAGCCTGGGATGTGGCTCAGGCAGTGAGTCTTCCTCAGAAACACAGGGTGCTGTGAGTCTCCTGGGCTGGACACTCACTCCTGAGCACAGGACATCCATCTCCTCAGCACCCGAGGGAAAGGATGGGAAGGAAAGTGTTCACCCTTCCCACCTGGTTGGGGAGTTCCATCGCCAGCAGTGGAAAGTGCACTTAGTTCATCCACTCTCTGCACCTGATGGGGGCACTTGGCAACAGCCTGAGCCCCCAGGTCTGTCAGGAACATGGATCTGAAGGACTCGTTGTCATCCATAAATTTACACGAGGGTGAACCCACCCACTGTCACCACCACACCCCACAGGCTGGAGCGGTCTCAGACTGGAGCCAAACCTTGTTCCACACCTAATTCCCACAGCCATTCCCACCTATAAAAGTGGCACAGAGTAAAATGGACAAAACCCAGAGTCTGAACCAGCCCAGAGTTTGGGTAAGCTTGGACACAGAGCCAAACCCCAGCTTTGCAGTGCTGGCCCATCTCTGCTGCTCACCCCTGACTCCCCATCTTTGCATGTTGCTCTGCTTCCAGTTCCAGATCAGGATCACAGTTTACAGAAACAGGTCTCACCTCCTCCACGGGCATCAGGACTTCCTTCAGGGTATCAGGCATGAACTCAGCCCATCACCTCGGTATTTACAGCACTGTAACCCTGCTCGGGTATTTCTGGTCAATGCTGGGGTAAATGAGGGGTGAACCAAGCACGGAGTCACAGCCTGGTTTAGCCCCAGATGCACTTGCCCTGTGTCCTCTTTGCCTTGCCCCTGCTTTCGGGTTCCCATCCTGGAAAAACTACAATGGATTGGTGTTTATTCTGTCTCTTCAGCAAAGGAAAGGAAACAGGGCATGAGTTAATTCCCATTTCATGGCAATGTAATCATGGCTGCTGGCTGGTTCACTCCTGGAAATCTTTGCAGAGAAATCAGAGTGCTCCTCTCTTCATGCCAGCCTTTTCCCAGGAACCAAAGGAGGGAGCATGCAGAAGAAGCAGGGAACAAACAGAGCTTAATCCCATCAGAGAGAAAACAGGAGGAAATGATGCCTCCAAGGGTTGGCTCTGAGTCACAGCGTCTCCTGGGACTCCTCCTAGGCTGGAGCAGTTTATGCATCACCCATTCCTCTCAGGGCTGTGCCCAAGGGCACAAGCAAGATTTGCTTATTGATGGAGGCACTTCTATCAGTGCTCTGCAAGAAAAAAAAAAAAATCTGTAGTGAAATGAGAGCAGACGAGAGAGGAGCTCAAGAGAAGGAAAGAAAAATATGGGGAGAAAATCAATCTGAGATATTTGTCCATGCAAACACTGCACCCCATCGATGGCCACACCGAGTGGAGAAGGCAGTGGATCACTGAAAACTTAAATAAAGATCAATTAATGGATGCATGACTGATTTCCATAGTGCAGTCTTGGAGAAAAGGAAAATTTAATCATGGGAAAGAGAGAAGGAAGCCACTGCAGGGGGAGACTGCACCTGTAACCAACATTCAAACACAATCTGTCAAGAAAGCCACATATGGGGTGGAAAACAATGATAAATTGGAGAGGATGGGATAAGGGGAGATACATCTGATCTACTGAACATGATGCAGCCACTGTGAGAGATGTCAGACACGTCCTACCAGGAACTCCTGTCAATAAATGGTGACCCCACAGGGAAAATTCAAATCATTGCAGGCCATGGTCCCTTCAATCCATTGACTTCAGCGGGGTCACACCCACAACTGGTTTTACCCCAAGATTTTTAAGCCAAGTGGTTTCAAACTCCTTCTTTTATACCACACCAGTGAAGAAATGGGTCGAAGGATTTGGCTTCCATGCATGGGAGCTGGAATCTGACCCACAGCAGGTTCACAATCCACCTTTTCTGCTTTTGCACCAGAACAAGCCCAGCACCTCCAGCAGGTGAAGCTTTTTAGGCAGCAGGGGGAAAAAAGAATTGAAACTGGGAATTTGCTGAGCAACTGCCTCTAGAGGTGACCAAATTTTGACTGCAACAGTGGGATTTATTGCATCTGGTCTAAGCTATTTATCTAGTTTTCTGCTGGGATCAATGGCAAGAAACAAATCTGGAAGGTGATTCATTGTACTTAGGATGGTACCTAAGCTGTGTTTGGTTAAATGCCCTCTGGGTGTGTCTCTGACTTCAGCTGCTGAGCTCAGAGTAGATGATGAGCTCTTCCATGGGTCCAGACTGATGATGTGAAGTCCACCATGAGTCAAGGAGGTGAAGCTACAACCTGATCATCATCTGAGATGGGCTGGGAGTTGTGCTCCTTCCCTCCAAGCTGGGGTCAGGCTTGAACCAGCTCAGTGGCTGGGGAGCCCCCCCTCCCCATTCAGGGGGTTTTTAATGAAGCCTGTGTGTCCTGGTTTGGGGTTGTTGTGTAATTAATCATCTCTGTGATGAAATGTAAGGGGTGGAGCAGCTGCTACTAAAGTCAATGAAAAACGCCTGCGTGATTTCTGTTCCTCACCCCCGGGGGTTCCAGTCCTGGCTCTGACTCTGCCCATCCTGAGGAGGGAAAAGAGCCTGTGAGGGGTCTGGGAGCTGGGCCTGGGCCTGGCCCCATGGTTTTGGACAGGGGGCTTGGGCTGTTGCTCACTGCTACACAGGAATTTGGGAAGTGTCCTGGAAAACTGAGATCCCTCTCCACTGCCTACACCAGGAGTCAGGGTTTCCACTGCTCTGGTGAGAAAAATCTAGTCAGTGATGAGTGAGGTGCCATCCTTCCCTACAGGAGATGGTCTAAATACCACCCAGAGCTGCCCTCTGCCCCAGGATCTCCTGTGAAAACAGTAGGACCTTACTTTTGGAAGGGTCTTGGCTCTTCACTCAATAATATAAACATCTGGTGGCATGTTACAGGTGCCCTACAAATGTTCTGTTGGGGTCCAGATGTTGTTCCAGTGGCCTAAGACCCACACAAATCATAAACCTGGGCAGTCAGAGAGCACTGGGTGTCCAAAACGACCCGAGATCTCTTTGTGCAGGCAGTGGAATTGGGCTCTTCTCTGGAAATGGTTTTCTGTAAAACCTTCTCCCCCACCTTGGTGTAATGCTTCAGTTTACAATCAAAAGGAAAACATCATTCATTTCCCACAAACAGGAGCTGGCCATCATCACCTCTGTGCTCCCTGGTGTCCTTCCCTTCAGTGTCCTGGGGACTTTGTCCTCAGGCAGGGAGTTTGTACCAGGGCTGTGTCTGGCAGGACCAGGGGAAAGGGACAAGGTGTCACCCAACAAAGGAACAGATGTAAAAAATAAAAGTCAAGAAGGACCACAATTCCATCCTCTCACATGCTGCTATCCAACCTCTCCTTTAGCTGAACAGATGGGTCAGATGGGCCCCATCAGTTCCACATCCAACTTATTAAAGACAGTGGAGTTACCTGCGAGGGGTGAATTTGGCCTCATCTCTTTTCTTTCTATGAAAGAAATGGAAAGTTTAGGAGTTTGGTTGTTGTTTTCTTCTTTTTTTTTTTTTTTTCCTTTAGTTCGGTTTAGTTTTAGAATTTGGGGGCTTCTCTTTCTCAGAGAAAATGAAAATAAGGGGAGGGAAGTGCATGACATTTTTGTTTCTTGACCGTGGTGTATCTCTCTCAGCTGAGTGTGATGCCCAGCACTGACAGTCTGCTCCAAAGCATTTTGAAATCTCCAGAACTGCTTCCACTCCTTGTGGGAAGCTTCATGTGCAGAACTAAAGCAGCCAGGATTTAATTTTTGGAGGGGATTGCAGAGACAACCACACCACAAAATGCAACATGGCACAGAATCCCTGAGTCGGCACCGACCACGTCAGCCCTGCAGTGCTGTCATCTAAGCTGAGCATTGCAGGTTTCCTGCATTCACAAACCTTAGAAAACAATTTCTTCTGCCTCTCCATCTCAAATATTTTTGGTGTTTTCATTGCATTCAGCTATATTGCCACAGAAATATCCATGGATTATGTTATGTTTGTCATGTGTGTTCATATTCTTATCATGCCCCCATCCTTAAAGTCATAGACAGGAGAAACACTCTGAGCTTTGGGTCCTTTTTTTTTTAGCTTCAAAGCTTGGTTTCAGTGTTGAAAAATCTGGTCTTTGATGTTGTTGGGGATATTCAGGGTTGCAGCCTGAGCACTCTGAAGCAGCTGGGAGTTGTGAATCCAGTCCTAGGATCCACACTATGGAAATCACTCCAGACTTCCCTGTGTGCTTTAAGGAAATCCACTTGGGAAGAAGAAAACAGGGCCATGAGAGGCACCAAATCCAGCTGCCCTGCAGATATCAGCCATTGCACCACGGGGAAGCAGCTCCTGACTCTTCCAGAGTCCTGCCCCAGGGCTGAGGCTGCAGGGAAGGGATCACCCTGCTGGCAGTGGCAGACTGAGGGGGATGTTTGCTCAGATCTGTCATTCCTGAGCTCCAGCAGCTGTGGGCATGAGAAGATCCAAGTGTTGGATGATGATGGGAGAGAAGGTGGGCTGGGCAGGACAAGGTCTCATCTCTTCTTCATACCTATAGTTTCCTATTTTCTACCTCCCTCCAAGCTAAATCTTGGCTGTTTTAGGAGTGATTTCTCATTATGGGAGTATCTCTTTTTTTGGGTTGCCCCCCTCTCTGGAAGCAGCAGTGGCATCTGGCTGAAATGTTTTACTCATGGCTTAACCCTTCCATCCTCCCATTTCCTGCCCTCCCCTGTGCTCTCCAGCAGAGTTCCTGACCTGCAGCTCCTCACCCCCAGCTCAGGTCTCTGTTATCAGCTGTGGGGTGCAGATTCCCCAGTTTGGTGGGAAATGGAGGCTCCTCTGGTCCCCATTTCAAACAAGGAGGGTTTAGTCCTCATTCCTGCCCCTCCCAGTGTCTTCACAGGCCTGGGCAAGTCATCTGCTCCCACTCTGCTGCAGTTTCCAGAGGGGTCTTTGATACATCTCCCTCTTGAAGGAGGAGATTTGTCTCAAGCACGAACAAGAGGCCAGGAGTTGATTCCCAGGCAGTGGTACCCACAGTGGGATTTGGAATACAAAGTGAGATGCTTGAAGGCAGGTGTCTACATGTGTGCTAGGTGCTTAAACCCCCATACAAACCAAATTACGGGCTCCATTTGCCTAAACTTAGCATTTAGGGCTGAACTAAATTATTGAAATAGGTGTCTAGAGCCATCTGGGATGCTCCAGGGTACCCCAGTGGCTCCTAAAAGCTGCTCTGGAAGAATGTGGGCTTCCCTTAAATCTCAGGGCATATCTGACAGATCCATGCAGATGCTTCTCCATCAGAGATGGGTGTTTAGATGTCTGACTCCCCTGCAGACACAGGCTTGTGGACATCCACAAGTGTGTGTCTTCACCCAGGAGCAGGATCCCACTCCAGATTCCAAACCCTCTTTAGATTCTCTGAGGTGGAAAACCATTCATGGTCTCAATTCTCTCTTAAACTGACAAAAATCAGGTACAAGTGTCTCAAGGGGAGCAGAAGGTGGACCTATTCTGTAAAAATAATTATTTGCATCCATTTTACTGCCTGGCTTGTCATGGCTTTGGCCCCAAGGGGAGCATCTCTGCTCTTCCTGTTGAGGAGCACAGAGTGGAAGTGGACAGGTCCCACCAAGTCATCCACGGGCAAAATCCTGCTCTTAGGAGAACACCACCCACACAGAGAAAGTTCCTGAAGCCACAAGGGTCTTCTCCACATGATCTCCTCCTCTGTCTCTGTAGACTTTCTCTTACACATGTTCTGCACACCAAGGGAGGTCTTGGACAGCCCTGCATGGAAGAGGGGAAAGTGTGAGGAGAAGCTTTCCCTGTTCTCCCTTTCTCCTCCAAGCTTCTTCTTCTTATTTATTAGTATTTATTTATTTCTCTCCATTCATCCCACTCCACCAAAAATCCTGGAGGCAGGTCTGCTACAGACATGGGCTGAGCAAGCAGCTGAGGGTCACCCATGGCCTTGAGGGATGGCACCAGCAAGCAGCTGAGGGTCACCCATGGCTTTGAGGGATGGCACCACGATGCCAGAGCTCCTTCCCAACACCTGCCACCTGCTGCTGCCACTTGGAAAGCAGGAGAGATCTGAGTCTTTTCAAGTCAGCCTCCCAAAAAACTCCACAAGGCTTCTGTAGAGATAAATTTCTCCTGAGTCTCTGGTTGCCCCACTGTCCCCAGCCTTCACCTCCCCATCCCTGGTGAGGACCCCCTCAATCAAGCCCTTGTGGCATCACTTTCTGTCACTCCCAGCACCAAACCTGCCCCAACAAGACCTGTCGTAGCCTTGGACTCTCTGACAAGCCCACCAGCAGTGTGTGGAAGACATAAAACACAAACCTGTAGCACCCCAGGGGATTCCCCCACGGTACAAAACATGCTTGTCCAGCACTCAAGGACAAGTATCTTCTTGTGAGTGGGTTTTTTTGCCGTTGCTTTCCCTTCCCACAGACTGTCTGCCTGATTACATCGCCCTCTTCAAAGCCCCATCACTGTCTGTAACCCCTGCCCTCACCCCACCCCAGCACCCCTGTGTACAGATTGCATGTATGATACAACCTGAAATTCCAAAGCTATTGTACAAAGTAGAATTGTCACCCTTTTTTTTTCCCCCCCTCTCTCAGTATTTTGTTAAGTCTGATGATTTTTTTATGATTATTTATTTTATGAATAAATGTATATATTAGTAAGAGTATATATTTGCTGAAATAACTCATCGGGACAGTGTTGTTGCTCTGCTGTTGTGCTTGTGACCTCATTGGCTTTTACCCTATTTTCTACTGACAGCACATTAGCAATGTCTTGTAACTGTTTTTTGTTACCAGTTAAGTTTGATAGATGTGTTAACTTTATAATGAAAATTAAAAAAAAAAAAAAAAAAAAAAGCATTAATTTTAACCTGCGTTTGGGTGCTTTTTTCCCCACCGCTCTGTAGTTTTGACTGGATGGTGTTTCATATCAGGGGATGAAATTCAGCTGGGGAGAGACAAGAAATAAAAATGCCTTCCTCTTGTAGGACAGGAGTTGTGTGCTTTGGAAGCAGACATGTCACCTGTGTCATCACCATTTAACCCAAGCACAGCTTCTGTGGGAGTGACAACCCAAATACCCACAAAACAAACCCACCTAAACTGCCACGAGTCCATTTCTCAGCTGAGCACCACCAGGACAGGGACCCAGTTTCTTCCTCCAGAGCAATAAAACCCCAAAATGACAAAGAGATGTCTTTTCACAATGTCTCTGGAAGGCCCTAAGAAATTTCGTGTTGGTTTGGCCAACTCCAACCATTCCTCCCTTCCTCTGTTTATGGCTTTAGGCTGGGAGCCTCTTGGACAGTTCTGCCACTTCCAAAGCTGCAGTTATGCTGGAATAAGGAATAGATTGCAGGGATGCAATTCAGGGGAGACACTGCTGACAGTGGGAAAATAGGGAAAATCACATTCCTATCCTTGGAGCCACCACAGCTGGCTTTCCACTGCACCTTCCATGGGCTGTGTGCAGATAAAGCTGCTCCCACCAGGAACCCTGAACCAGCCTGCCCCACTCAGAGAGGAAAGGCACCCTCGTGCAATGGGCTCTTTGGTGCAGGAAGCAGCACAGCTTCTCTTTGGGGTGTTCAGTGGGGCTGCAGGGGTGGGTTGGCTGCACTGGGGACAGGGCAGCAGCTCCAGGGGCTCTGCCCCGTTCCCCTCCCACCCCACTCAAACAGAAAGGGATCAGACCCCACAGGGATTCCGGTGGCCTTCACTTCAGGAGAGTTTCAAGCCACCCAACTTTATCCCCCACAGACCAAGAAGCTCCTCTAAAACCAATCCTGATGACTTCTTTATAACTGATGGAGGGATTTAAGCACATCCAGAGATTTAGCCCAGTTATTTAAACCACAGACCTGGTATAAACCACCTTTGTGAGGAAATGTGTTTTCTTACAGAGGCTCTAAATGAACACATCTACAAATGAAAACCAGCTTTTCCCTGGGAAGGGAGGTGGGCAGCACACTGGGACACCCCAGACAAAATATCCCCCTCCCCAAAACCCCCCCATGCCTGGCTTTGCACGACACAGGTCAAACACCACGGAGAGCTTTCAGCATTCCGGGCTCAGCATATTTTCCAGAAATAAATGATAAACATTCTTATTAAAGAGTACTTGAGATAAGCCTATTTGTTAAGCTGTGTTGCCTGCTTTGCCAGGTTTGAGCAAGAGTCTGTTTTCCTTTTTTTTTTTAAATAAGGAAAACTAAGAAATGAGTGGACACCTCAGTTACTCTCAGCTTACACACGCCATTAACCCCTACAGATCCTTTTAAAAATGACAAAAAACAAGGTCTTGATAACTTATTGCTTTCTCATAACCTGGACTTTTTGTTATTAGGGAAACTCCTGAAGTTTCCTTTTGTTTCTGTACCAGAGTTATTCCCCCATGGGAAAGGCAGCACAAACTGTGGCCACCTTTAACCATGGCAATGGCCTTTGCTCAAGACAGCCCAGGTCACAGAAGTCACCAAAAACTGTTCCACCACCAAGTGGGAGATATTTGACACGAGAGCCAAGAGTCAAACCTCATCCCCAGGCTTAATTTAATCTGATGTGCTGCAGGGGGGTACCAGGTACCTGACAGCCAGAAGAGTGGAGAGCTCCATGTTCCTTTGAGAAACAGGGCACTGAACTGGGTGAGGGTTGGTCACCAGAAAAGAAATAAAAAAAAAATCATAGAATTAGAATTAAGATTATTAGAATTAGAATGAATTAGAATTAGAATTAGAATTAGAATTAGAATTAGAATTAGAATTAGAATTATTTGGGTTGGAAGGGACCTTGAAGTTCATCTCATTCCAACCCCTTGCCATGGGCAGGGACACCTCCCAGTGTCCCAGGCTGCTCCAAGCCCTGTCCAACCTGGCCTTGGAGACTTCCAGGGATGCAGGGGCAGCCACAGACCCTCTGGAAAACCTGTGCCAGGGCTTCACCATCCACACAGGAGGGAATTTCTGCTGCATCTAACTTAAATTCCCCCTCCTTGAGTATGAAGATGTTTCCCATTCTCCTGTCACTGCAGCTCCTGATGAAGAGTCCTTCTCCAGCTTTCATGCAGCTGCCCCAGATCCTGGGAAGTGCTGTGACCTTCTCCTCTCCAGGCTGAACAGCCCCAGATTTCTCAGCCTTTGACCTCAGCACTGAAATGAGCTACTCCTCAGCAAACCATGGCCAGGTTCACACCTCTGGCAGCTCTTCATCCCCTCTCCTGCACAGGGAGTCCTGCACAAACAGCACCTCACACCAGCCTGGGACGTGCCAGAGCCACAGGAAAAGTGCAAAAATTGTTCTGTGCCCAGGTCCTGTTGCCCCAGTCTGGTGGAAACCAACCACTCCCAATGTGAGCAAGGCACCCAAAGGCTCCAGGAGGTCACAGCCTCTCCACACAGGCCTCGTGGGTCACAAGGAGTGGGGTTCAGCTCCTGGATTCCCTCACAGCAGTGTAGGTGCCCACAGAACCACAAACAGGCACGGGGATGCCCTCTGGGCATTTCCAGTTCTGCCTGTCCCCTGGGGGCTGCTCCACGGGTCTCCTGCAGGTCTGTGTCGTGTCTGGGAGCTCCAGGGAGCTGTCTCAGATCCCCCAGGATTTGTCACCAAGCTTTAGGCACTTTAGACTGAGCCAAATTTGCCTGAACCTGAGGTCTGACTTTCAAGTTGCTGTTATTTTTCACAATGAATTGAGGGATTCGTTTCACCACAAGGGCTGAGTGCTGCCTGTATCCCTCTGGATATCTGAATGTCACAGGGATTTGGCACACACAGACCCTCTGGGAGGTCCATGTCCTTCTGGATTGGCAGGGGGATACCCAGAGGAATTACTCTGAGATAGCACAGATGGTCCTGGACACCTGTGCTCAGTCAAGCACTGGAAAATCCGATCTCCACTGGCTGAAACAAGAGCTCAGAGCCTTTGAGCACATGCAGGCAGCACTTTGCATACTGCCACCCAAATTAGGATGTCTTAATCTGCAGATTGAACCCTGCTTGAGCAAGCAGCCCAATCCAACACCCTTTGAAGCTGCGAAATCCAGCTGAAAGCAGCTCCTGACCAGCAGCTCACCAGGCCATAAAGAAACACAGTGTGACCCAATAAAACGTGAAAGCTTTGCCATCTCATTGCTACCCAGCCTGGCTTTGGAATTTGCTTACTGATGTCTTTTATTTGCAGGTGTGGAAGGGTTTTTTCCCCCCACCGTGCAGTCATTTGGAGGCACACAGCCAGCTTTGCATTCCACAGGGCTCCAATCCGGTCTGGGATTTGCCTGCGAGTGTCAACAGGTGAAGTGTTCACTACTGAACTTGGTGGTGGTGTTAGGGTGAGGTAGGTTTCTCTTCCAGTTGGTTTTGTGCAAGGACAGCAAGGTTAAATCACTTTAACGGTGACTTAAAACAGATCTGTGGTCTGGACCTGACTCCTTGAATCCTTGTGCCATTCTTCCTGGTTCAGGAACATCCCAACACCCTAAATTTCATCTACTCTTTTGTCAGAGAGGAGGCACAGCAAGGCTCTGTTGACTCCATCTCACCAAGCCCTCGAGCTCTCAGAAATACATTTGCTCTATAATTTTATTTCCTTGGCACACATGAGATAACTCTCAATTCTGTATGTGGGAAAGAGTGGTGGTAGTGAAGAAGTGCCAGCTTTGCCACAGTGAGAATTTCCTTCATGCAGGAATCTGGGGGGAGCCTTGAACCTGTTTGTTCTGTCCTAATCAATGCAGCAGGAAGTGCCTTTCATCCTGGGAATGTCAAGGTCTTTATGGCAGTGTATGGAAATCCAGGTAGGAGCCTCCCCTCCCTGTCAGACAGAGACTTGAAGCCAATGCCTGCCCTGAGTGAGTCACCAGCCATCTCCCAGGCACTGATAACTCCAGCCAGTCTTGAGCAACCCCGCTGGAATTCCAGTTTCAACAAACTCCTGCTTTCCAGAGGACAAATGCTTCCTCTGGAATTTCTGTTCCTCAAGCTGCTCCTTCACAAGCAACACACCCAGATTCCAGGGGCTATCAAAAATAAAGAAGCAACTTGGGTCCTACTTCCTTTTTAGGCCCAAGGTCACAAAAGGGGACACACAGGGTTAATCAGGATGAAGATGGGGGAGTTTTTTTGACAAAAAATTGTCTCTGCAAGTGCAGAATGTAGTGAGACACAGCCCCTTCAAACACCTACAGATGGTTTTATCTTCCACATTGCTATGCCAGTGATGGCTTAAGTTTTAGCTTGTATATTTTTTAGATTCTGTGCTGATTTAGTGGGTGGTTTTAGGTTTCATATTAAGTGCTACTCAGCTGTCTTCACAGAGCAGGGACACAAAACAATTCCTGCTCCAGCTCGGCACCAAGCACAGCCCAGACACATTCCAGCCCCAGGAGCAAAACCAACGGGCAAGGCAGGAGAGAAAACCCAGGAGGATGGACCTTCACAATTTGAAGCTGGAATTGGGCCATGAACCCCAAAGTGCTGCTGGAGCAGAACTGATCCAAGGCTGGGACCTGGTGGCCCATTGGGCTCCATCCTGTGCCCATTTTGGGTTCCCTGGGGGTGGGCACTGCCCAGGCTGTGTCCAGGGATTTCCATCAATCCCAGATTTCTCCTTGGCTCTGGCTGGGCTCTGCTCCAGGGCAGCCTCCAGAAGGCATCAGAATGACTTTGCAGGGGATTTCTCTCTGTTGTGCTGTCCTCAGTGTCCACTGGGACAACGCAGTGTCTTGATGGAGCGGAGAGGGCAGGACGAGTAAATAGTCCTGAAGTGGGTAAGGGAAGGGCTTTGGCTGACATTACACCAAAATCAATAAGGAAACTTGCTCCTGGTTCAGCCATGGGGTGGGAACACCACCCTCCAAGCAGCACAGTCACACAGGAGGAGTTGGCACATGGAGGGCTGGCAAGGAGCTAACCTTTGGGCTTGTTAATGAATGATAATTGAGTGGTCCTCGAGAGCTCTGAGTAAGTTCCCCGGCTCCCAGCTGCTGCTTCAGGCTGCCAGGGGCTGCCTAACACACCTTGCCTCAGCAGCAGATGCTGTTCCTGCTGGAGGAAGAGAAAGGTCACTCATTAAAAGGCAGCAGACACTCCAAAGAGGGAATAAAATGTGACCAAAAGACTGGCTGTGTGACTGGGCTGGGTTAGAGTTCCAACCCTTTCATTAGGGTGTTTTGATAGCTGGGGAGCACAGTGAAACCCAGGTGTCGTTGCTGTTATCACCACCTCGATCACAAGGATAATCCTTGTTTTGTGGTGGTGCCTCTGGGCTCATCTCTCCTGAAGGCCATCCCTGGTGCTGGGTGATGCCCACACACAGCACAGGGTGGTGGACCCTGTCCTGAGGATCTTCCAGGCCCAGTGATCTGGTTTTGGCTATCTCTGTTTACACCCATAGTGATGCTGATGGATAAAACCAGCTCCCAGCCATTGCTCTGGGCTGCCTGAGCCAGTTTGTCAGTAAAACCAGCTGTACCCAAGGAGGTTACACAGCTCTACATGCCAAGCAGATGTCTTGCAAACCATTTCAATGCAGAAAAACATCAGATTATTAACAGCACAATGACTGGTTAACTAGAGAAAAGTCAGGTCCACCTTTCAGCATCATTTATCAAGCCTGTAATGTCAAGGAAATTACTTTTTTTCACTTGTGGCTTGCAATTAGTACAAGCCAATAAAAAACTTAACGTTCTGCTAGCTCATCAAGCAGGTGGTTTGGGCTTGCTGGCACAAAGAAGGTGGGAACTGCTCTGTAAGCACAGGTTATGTGGTGCAAGCTGGCATAATCCTCCAAAGAAATCCTTGGGGCAGCCAGGCTTTGGGACTCAATAGTGCTGAGAGGTGAATATGGATCAAATACTCACCATTTCTCATAATATTACACCCAGGAGACATCCACTGTAATTAGGGTGAGAACAACAGAAAAGAGGTTTTCTGCTCCTGGGGTTTGCTGGTAGAAATCTCTGCCACAGGGAGCTGTGGGTATTTAAATTTATCTGAATTTAAAAAGCGACTGGACAGTGTTCACCAAAGAAAGACACTTGAAGAGTTTTTGTACTGAAAGACTCAAATCTTGCATTGGAAATCCAAGCTGGGGGGTGCTGGGAGTTGAGTGGAAACATCACCCTGGGTTTGTGCTGCTCTTCCCCAGTCACACTTGGTCTCTGACAAGAGATGGGGCCAACACAACCTGATCCAGCCCAGCTGATCATAAATCCAGAGGAATAGATGTCCATGGAACAGATCCGTGAAAGACAACTGTTCCTTCAAACTTCAGGGTTGAATTGATGCCTGGAGTTGGATCTGTTGTGTTTTCCAGGTTCTGGGCAGTCCCAGTGCTGCTCTGGGTGCCACACTCAGCGCTGCTGAGCTCTCCTCACACAGCAGGGACACAAAACAATTCCTGCTCCAGCTCGGCACCGAGCACAGCCCAGACACATTCCAGCCCCAGGAGCAAAACCAACGGGCACGGCAGGACAGGCTCCTGGGATTTCTGTATTCCATGGGGGTTTCATCCCATGGATCTGCATGGAGGGGAAACACTCCCACTCAGGAAAGTTCACCTGATGGTTGGGTGAGGAAAGAAATGATCTCGCTGGTTAAAGCTTGGCCTGGGCTGCATTTCCGGGTCATGGGATGGATTTCTGGATCATCATGGAATGTATTTCTGGATCATCATGGAATGACACAACCAATACAAAAATCAACAGAAATTTGAGTTAAAAATGTTTTTGGGTTTTTTCCCCACAGCAATGAGTGCTGTTGGAATTCTTCTTGGGCCAATCCAAGCCTTCCCTGGGAGGCCAAGGAATGCCCAGGAGGGTGGAGCTGCATCCCCTGGAGCTGGAATTGGGCCATGAACCCCAAAGTGCTGCTGGAGCAGAACTGATCCAAGGCTGGGACCTGGTGGCCCATTGGGCTCCATCCTGTGCCCATTTTGGGTTCCCTGGGGGTGGGCACTGCCCAGGCTGTGTCCAGGGATTTCCATCAATCCCGGATTTCTCCTTGGCTCTGGCTGGTCCCTGCTCCAGGCCAGACTCCAGAAGGCATCAGAATGACTTTCAGACAAAGTATTCTCCCAGTCTGACTGAACAAAAATGAAGACAGTGGTCATTTCACCTGACTTTAAAAAGATTAAAAGCCTGACAAATCTTCACAGCCAAGGAGAGAACGGGATATGTCCAGCAAGGGATTTGCATGACCAACCTTGGGTGTCTGTTTTAAGAGATGAATCTACCCCTTGGGGTGACTCTCCTCTCCCCTGACCACAAAACAAGCCTGGGCTGACTAACTTGGACCTGGGCATCTCACTTTTAGAGGTGTAAATTAGGGCTGATGAAACCTTCCCAAAATTGCATGCTTCACCTCACCTTTGCAAGATTCTCGATTGTGAGATGCAACTTAGAGAAAGCATCCTGAAAAAGTTATAAAACACTAAAGAAAATGTACATATGTTTCAAAATGGTTTTGCATGGGTTAAATAAATCTTGGTTTCAAAATTTCCCTTGAACATGTCAGCTCCTGGCCCAAAGATTGTTCTCCCTGAGAAGTCTACAATGCCTCCCAGAAGAAGGAAAACCTCTTGATAACCACAGGACCTGGAGAGTGAAGGCCACTTCTAACTAGGGAGAAACTTGCAGCTGAAGACACCAAAACAAATTCCACTTTTGACCAAAAAATGGCCTCAATGTCTGCCCAGACCATGAAATAATGAATCCTCAGTGTCATTAATCTGAACAGCTGCTGAAGCAGCACAAAAGAGTTGAGTTGACTCAGCTGGATTTCGACTCTGTGGCTGCAAGGAAGATTCAAACCTTGAAGGTGTCCAAGCCCAGCCCTCACCTTGCTAAATCTTTCCCAGTGGTGGTGAGCAGGCTCCTCTTCCAGATCCAAGTCATCAGAGCTGTCATCTTCCACAAGGATTCCTGTTGGATTCAGGAGCTGGCTGTGAATCCAAATTGGGGGTGATTTTGAAGAACAAATTTAAGGAGCTGTAACTCCACAAGTGCCACAAACTCAGTTTGTACTGCTGTTTTTTAAGAAAAACATGGGTTTTCCATGGGAAAATAGAGGAAATTTGGGACATTTCATTGTTAGCCTGCTGCAGATTGGCCACCAAGCAGAATTAAATGATCAATCCCATTGGGAAATGAAGTCAGTCGTGATTTGTGAGGACAGAGGACCTTGCACTTATTCCAGGTCCATGACCTCTTATTCTCAGGAATGTGCAATTCCATATGAAATTCCCCATTTGTTGGGAATACTCTAGAGTGTCCAGGTCACCCAATGGTCTTTAACTATAAACTTCTCAAAACAAAGAGAAAGCAAAAGTTGCCTCAGACTTTGGATGGTTTGAACCTTGGATATCTGACAGGTGAAAAGTTTGGGAATCAGCAGTTTGGAGAAACAGTGGAGATTGGAACTGAGTCTCCTGTAGGTGTTTTCTCCATGCTCTAAATTCATGGATGGATGTTCTTTGGCTGCTCCACTCCATCTTGGACACTCCTCACTTTGAAACCCCTTCATTAAAGACCACCTCTTCCACAAATCTCCTCTGACCTCCAAAGTGACCTCGTTAGCACCAATCTTCCAACAGTGCCACCATGGGCAGAAAAAGCTCCAGAGACAATTTACTCCAGCCTTCTCCAACCATGGAGACGCCTCAAAACCCACCCCTGAAGCAGAGCACCCACCGAGATGGTGAAAAACCAATTCCAAGCATGGGGTTTAACAACGACAGGAGTGCAAACCTACGAACAAGAATTTTCCCATCTGACCTGACTTCCAGTTTTGTCCTCCTTGTTCACCAGGGCAGCATGGAGAGACATCTGGTGGCTGAATGATTTTCTGCAAGCCAACTGCAGGAAATGTGTGTTTGGGGACGTGGAAGGGGGGTGTCTCAAGAAGAACGTGTCCCTTAGAGGACGTGACACCAATGAGTTCACTTGAAGCACCACCATGAGCTGCCACATCTCCCACTTCAATATCAAACCCTCCATCTCTTCTTTGGGGAAAAAAGTGTGCCAAAATGTGTCTGTTGAGACAATGGATCTCTTCTTGGTGCCTCAGATGTTGGATTTCACTTCAAGCTGCCAAGATCCTGTATCTCTCATCCCAGTCCTCTCTCATTTCAGCTCAGAGAACATCCAAAGGGTCGTGATCAATCCCATCTTGATTTCTCCTTTCCTAAATAAAATATTGGAAAAGGAAAAAGTAATTTTTGTCCCACCAAGCTTCAGAAGAAGCTCTTCTGCCCTCAGCAGCAGAGGTCCACATGGGGCAGATCCCTGCAGTCCTCCAAGACAAAATCTGGCTGAAGAGAAGAGCTGCAGCACTAAAACCAGGATCTGGAATTTAATCCTACAGAGGGACTGTCAACAATTCCTCCAAATTCTCCACTCTCAGGACATGAAACCTTCTCAAGAACTTCAGGTGCTAGAGCCAAGGCATTGATGTCTCCATGCAGACACACTTGTGCTGGTTGTAAATCCATCCAGACTCTAAACCCAAAGAGTCACCAGCACAGGGATTTGGTCTGGAATTTTCCTCTCAGAAGATGAAATAATAGGGAAGAAAAAGCAACCCAAATGAGCTGCATTCTGCATTGTTGCCTCAAATTGCATTGTTTTCCTACTCTTCCTGGCACCCCAAGAACTCAAGTGCAGCATTTCCATCATCCTTATTTTTTTTTTTTTTCTGGGATTTGCTGAGCTACCTGGATCTTCAGTGGGCTGTAAAGTGCCCATCACCAGAGGTGCCTCCATAGGGACAGAGACTCTTTGCTCCTCTGTTGGACAAGATCAACATCTCCATCAGGTTGAGGAGTCCAAAAGAGGCAGCACAGTGAGGGTCAGGCCTGCTCATGAGGTCAGTTTGGGGCATCATCCATCATCCACCAGTGACAACAGTCCCCTCTGCTTTTCCACCACTCTTTCTTATGATAAGAAATCATGGTCAGGGTCATGGTCAGGTAGAAAAAAGTGTTTTTTACTAATCCAGGTTGCTCCAAGCCCTGTCCAGCCTGGCCTGCAGCACTTCCAGGGATGGGCAGCACACACCTCATGTTCTTCAACACATCTCTCTCCACACCTTCCCCGTGATGGAGCAGAAGCACAAAAAAAATCAGAATATGATTTGTTTAACTTGATTTTGTTCTCCTAATTGAGGAGCTGAGTCTCTTGTTGCCTTCTGGAGAGGCAGATGGAGATGTCTCACTCTCCAAAAGCTGCTGAAGTGAGGCTGATGTGCCACACCAGGAGTTAAAGTCTTGCTGTGCCCCCAACATGGATGGGATAAATCACTTTCCAGACAATCAGACCTGAATTTAAAAGTGAATGACCACCTTGGATTAGACATTAATTTTTGGTCAATAATGTGAGATGGGTCCCACAGCAAACAACTCCCCCAGTGTTGCACTTGATCACAGGGATTGAACCCCCACATTCCAAGGGCCAGCCCAACCCCTGTAAAAGGCTTTTGCCAATTTTTGATCCACATTTTTGGTAGGGAACGGGTCTTGCAACACACTGGACTTGCAGCCTGTGCTCTCCAGAGCTGTCCATCCATATCCTTAGGAATTGTACAAAGGATTGCAGCAGGAAGAGGCCCCTGAGGTTCATTCTGAGCATACCTTGATGAGATAAGGCTCAGCCTACGTCACAGAGGGGCGGCTGCAAACCCTTCAGCACCACAGGGCACAGCCTAATCTAACGACTTCGTTTGTCTGATCTCTCCTAATTTTCACTAATCTAGATGAGAAGACCATCTGGTGTACCCAGGAGCACATTTCTCTGTGCTCTGGGTCATATCAGATGGCCCAATAAAAGATATTCCCCCTCTCCAGGAGTTCTTGAGTGGCCTTTATCCGCTGTAGGGTTGCATTTATGGAGCATCTTTCAGTGCAAGATCAGGGGCTGGACCAATTTCCCAACAATACTTGACTGGAGGGAACACCCTCACCCTTCCCTCTCCCCTAAAAAAGCCAAGATTATTAATTTTCCATCAAACTGGGAGCACCCATGCAGACACCTCTCCTCTGGGGTAGTTGATATGGAGACTCTGTGGCTCAGAGATGCTGCCTGAACCCATGCTGCTTTTATCACTCCCCATGGGCCATAGATGGTTAAAAATCCAGAGTCAGCATCTCCACCACGAACAGGATGGAAATTTCTGCATGCAGATCAGTGCCAAGCAGTGGGGGACAGCTTCCCAGTGGAGCCAAAAGGCTTAAAAAACATTTTAAATCCAGAACATGCACGTGGAGGGAACTGAGGCACACAAAAGACAGGGAGTGCTTGGCCAGAGGTAATGGAGTGGGGAATTCCTGGGAAGGTGGGAATTTCTGACAAACCCAGACACACCACTGAACTCAGGTGCACAGATTTTGTCCACAGGTGACCTGCTGGCCTCTTAAACATTTATCTCAGGGACTTTTGGCTGAGGTGTGCTCACCCTGAGAACACAACCTGTGCCTGATCTGAACTGGCAGGGTCAGTCCCACCCCCTGTCTGAGAAGAAAGGTCACCTCAAGGAGGATTTGTTCCATCACCACTCTCGCACTTCAAGGTTAAGCTCTGAATTTTGGCTTCCTTTCCAATCAAAGAGGGGTAAAATTCTATACAAAGCACCCAAAAAACACCTGAGACAGCTGAGATGCTTGTGGAGGAGCCTCTCACCCCATTACCTGGTGAGAGAGACAAGGTGGGCAGCTCGTGCTGGGCAGGATGTTTCAGTAAAATACATTTTAGGGAGGAATACTCTATTTTCCCCACACGATGCTGAAGGTAAGACCATGATCTGAGCACAGCATTAATGTGGCCTTATCACACCTGACCCTCTTTATGTCACATCTGTGCACGTCACCATGTGCTGTTCTACCCACAATGGGCTTTAGCTGCAAAGCAGCAAGCGCTTCCCTCAACGGGGTAATTCATCTGGAATAAAATCTCCTTCCTCTGGAATAGAAAGCTAATTCCAAAATAGCTATTCTGGTCACATTTGCCATGAAGACAAGTCCTAAGGAGATGTAAAACTGGCACCACAGACCTCGGCGTCGTGTCCCCTGTAGAGAATTCCTCAAAGAATTTCTATTGTCCTGCCTGCCTCTGACTGAGAGATGACAAAACCAAGGAGCTGAGGGGAGCACAGAAAGGAAAAGCTCTGCTGTCTCCAGTATTTCCAGCATGGGAAATCTGGGCTCTTTTCTGGCAAATGTATTTTAATCACCTCCCTTTGTTTACGGGGCTGTTTCGTGTAGCACTGCCCTTGCCAAGCAGCCCAACGACCTCCCCAGGCATTTCTCTGCCAAAATCACCAGATCTGTCTGCACAAAGTCACATCTTAGAAAGAATTCACGCTGGATCCATGCAATTTATTCTCTGAGTTTTGATTCCTCGCAGGGATGCTTCTCCAACATGGTTCTGAGTGCTAAAAATCCAGGGATGAGGTTTTGTTTTTTTCAGCTCATTTGTCACAAAGCTGGGAATGTAAACATGAGGAAAAGCCCAGATATAAAAGGTCTGCAGTTGAATCACAAATTGCCACAAGCAAGAAAAAAATCGTGTGAAAAGTAGCAATAATTCAACAGGGCACATAAAGTTATGCACAAAAATAAATGAAAATCAAATTTGTTCATCCTGATGCTGATGTAGGTAGAGGAGACACCTTTAATAATTCTTGTCCAGTGAACACCATAAACAAACATATGTGAGTCTTGGAATGAAACTATTAAACTTTTTTCTAAGGCTATGCAAAGCCTTTTTTTACAATGCAGAGAGATCTAAAAATGTTGTCAGGGAAAGCTCTACTAACCCTGGCTTTAATGATTATTCAGTAATGGGGACGTTATGATTTGTACCCAAATTAAAAAATCATCTGGCAAATTGTCTTTGCCAAATTGTCATCCTTAAGCAGATCAGGGAGAGCAGTCAGAGGCTCAGTGCAAGGGGAACACTCTGGAGTATGACTGATTCCAGGGAGATTCAGGAGCCACCCAAAACAAAAAACACATTTCTGTGAATGAACAGGTGGATAATTTCTGTCTGAGACTTATTTACCCACAAATGAAAAAGAAAGAGGAAGATTTGTTGGGTTATTTCTGCTGTGCTGGGACTGCCCAGGGTTTATTGCTGTCCTTGCTTCTGTTTTCCTTTATCCAGGATGGTCCTCGAGCCTGGAGTAGCTCTGCTGGGTTTAGTAGGAACCTGCCCCAGTAAAGATCACCTGTGGCAAGGCAGCCCAAAAAAGCTCTGATCCTCCAGCTTTCTATCTCCAGGCAGGGACCTTTCATTTTTAAATTGTTAATAAAGGGACGTGTGCACCACCAGCAGCCACCACCCACCTATTTAACAAACCTAACTGTGAAATTGGATCCTTCCCATTTAGCCTGGCTTGGCCTTTGATGCAGTTCCAGAGCTTAGGTTGCCTTATTTGCCTTTAATTTCTAATCCAGGCACATAGCCAAGTTTAGGACACACTGCCTCTTGTACTACAGTATCTTCAGCACGGGCTGTAGCAGGTCCAGGAGCATCCTACAGCTCGAAGAGAGCTCTCAGGGATCAACCAAAAAGTTCCTTGAGCTGCAAGACTCATCTCTGAGAGCAGACAGGATAGTTAGAGATGGCTGCAGTCTGGTTTCAGGCCTGAAGTTTCTGATTTTCTAAAGTTCTGATGTTTTAGTTTTCTGAAATTTCTTTCCCAGGAAAACTGGGAAGAACATCATGGCTATTTTTATAACAATATCTGTGTTGTTCATTCCTTCTGGGAGGAAAGATTCTTTCTTGATGTCCCTCTGGTTTGACCAGTTTGGGTAAAGAAGTTTGTCTTTCTCTCGCCAATCACATTGGTCTGTGGAAAATGGTCTACAAAAAGAGACATTTTTAATAAAGAGATCTTTTTGCACAACCCTGAGAGAAAATCACAAAAGGAGTCTGGGTCGTGTGTTATCCCACAGCAAGAGATGGCCACAAGAGACAGGGCACTTTGATTCCTGTGATGCTCCTCGTCTGATCTCCAAGCTTGTGATGAGGAAAGCTGAGTGTTACCAGGATGAGAAGAGTCCCTGAGGAGGTTTTGCTCCAACAAACACCCTCAGCCACCCCTGCTCAGCCCCTTCCAGCTGTACATCCTTCATCCTGACCTCAGGGGTCCAACAAAGGGTGCTGGGGAGTGGCTGTGGGGCCTGGAGTGGGGATCACAGCATGAAAGTCATGGAGAACTCGATGGATAGTGCTGGCTGTTCTCAGGGTGTTCAATGAGGGACAGGGATTCCTGAACAATGCCTGAAAAGGTGCAGAGAAGGATCCAGGGCAGCAGAGTGATGGTGGTGAGGTTGGACTGACAGGAAAAGGCTGTGAGGCCGTGAGCTAATGTCTGAGGGCTGCCTAGGGTAGGATTCCTTAGAAGAGGATGTTCTTATCACCTGCTCTGAAAGATCCGAGGATGTTTTCACACTTGAAAAGGGCCAGGAGCAACATTACACAAAGGTGGTTCAAGTGTTTTTCTGGGACATTTCCCCCATGACCTCAGATGGAAAGCACGGTGATGCTCTCTCCTTCCTCAGAGCAGACTGAAAAGGAAACATCCTGGGGTGGGATGGGGGATAAACACCTTCTCCAGAGGCAGATAATCAACAGCTTCTCTGTGTCTGGCTCATCAGAGGCTGCCGTGTAACACCCACCTACACTGGGCTGACTCACTGAGATCCCTCAGCACCTGCACCCTCAGCACTCATCCTCCTTCTTCTCCCACCCTTGTAGGTGATTCAAGCAAGCAGGGGTGGATTTGTCCTCTTGACAACCACCAGGAGAACAAAAAGAAGTCCCCTCCCAAGCCAGCATCATGCCAGGGGTAGGGAGACAACTCCATCCCTGGGAGCTCACACAAAAGAGCCTCAACCCCAGAAAACACCGGGATAATGTTGGCATTATCCTCTCCCAGCTGCCACAGCAGCCCGGGGTCCCCGTGCCCCTCCCCTGCTTTGGAACATCTCAGGCTTCCTGGCTGAGCTTGGCTGAGGTCTGAAAACAGGAATAAACTTCCCCTGTCCTGAAGCCAGCTGGCTGGCTGCCTTGGATGGGAGAAGGGCGGGAGCAGTGCCCCTGCTCGGGCCGGGAAAGGAGGACAGAAGGACAGTTTGTGCCACTGGACACACAGACCCTCCCAGCCCCAAATCCGCCCCGTTCGCCGAGTCCTGCTGTCAGGTTAGAGCAGAGCAAAGCTGAGGGAGAATATCCTGACTTGAGGATCTCCCACAATGGGACAGTGAGCGCCCTTTTGTCCCTTAATTGTCACCCCCAGCAACTGGCAGAGCCAGAGGGCACAGCCTGGAGCTGCCCCAGGGAAACACAGGCTGGAGAGCAGGGGGAAGCTTCTCATGGAAAGAGGGATAAAGTGCTGGAATGTTCTGCCTGGGGAGGTGGTGCAGTCCCCATCCCTGCTGTGTTTCAAACAGACTGGCTGTGGCACTGGGGGCCAGGGCTGGGTGAGGGGTTGGGGCTGGGTTGGACTCGATGGTCCTGGAGGGCTCTTCCAACCCAGTGAGTCTGGAATTCTGGGATTCTGGGATTCTGGGATTCCGTGATACTGGGCTTTCCATCAGTGTTGTAATTCGGGCTCATCATGTTTAGATCCAGCTTAACTCTGCTGCCATCAGCTTCACACCAGGAGAAGATCTGGCATCCTGCTTTGTCACCCCATGCCTAGTGCTGGATTCTTGGGATAGACAGGTTTTGTTTGATAATTCTATTTTTATCCCCCCCTCCTTTTCCTACTTCTGCTCCATTCCTGAGAAAGCCTGGAGAAGGTGGCAGCCACTCTGTTGCCCAGGAAAAGGAGCTGTGCCCTGGAATTCCATCCCCAGGAAAGTTGGGATGCTCCACACACCCCAATCCCAGTTTCTCTGGAACTGGAGGGACCAGCAGGGTTCAACACCCAGGCTGGGTCCAGCAGCCTTTTCCTTTCCTCTCCGAGACAATGCAGCTCCTCAGCACATTTAGGACTGGTGTGTGCAGAGGAAAAATAGCCCAGAAAAGAGATTTTTGAGACAGATCACATGTGAAAAGCTCCTCAGTCCCTAAATAAAAGAGGAGAGTGATTAAATTGCTCGTCTGTATCTTCCCTGATGGGTTGAGGATGGACAGACAGACAGGCAGGCATTTCCTCGCTGATCTTTAATGCCATTACAATATGCTAATTAAACACTTCTCTAAATTTAAAACGTATTGACATTTAAAAACATGACGCATTTTGCAACCAGCCCTCTGAACAACACACTAATGATTTATTAACTGCTTCTAAATGTTAAAAATAGAAGCTTGAAAGAAAACGTTTCCCTTTCCTCTTCCCTTTTCTGGTGGCAACTGTTAAAAAAGGATTTAATCAACCATTTTACATCCTGTTTCAAAAAGAGGGGGCTTTCCTGATAACAGATGCCCCTCTGGCCAACTGGCAAGGAAAAGGGGAATGTATGAGGGATATAAATGTATTTCAGAGGACAGCCAACAAAAAGAGGAGAGGGGGAGAGAGAAAGAGAGGGAGGAAGAGGAGGAGGAGGAGGAGAAGGGGGGAAATGAGAGGAAAAAAAAAGAACCTGAAAGGATTAGAAATTAAAAAGAAGGTATTTTGTGCTGAGCTAAATATTATTTTGTTTCCATTGAAAGGGTTAAGAAAACAAAGACAGAGTTGACAATTTCTCCCGACTGGAAGCTGGGAATGGCCCACGGTGGCACAATGCTATTATTCTTGCATGGGCCCATTCTCACTGGATTTTCCACAAAATCTTTAATAATTTGATTCTTTTCAGCCTCAGCAGCCAGCTGAGCTCTTTAAGAAACAGTAACAAAAACCCAGAGAAAAACCCACTACTGAGAGGGGAGCTTTGGCGGAGAGCTGAGCTGAAGCCGATTAGTTTGGCCTGAATAGAGCCAGCCGGGTCCTCGAGCTCTAGCTCAGCCTGGAGCCCTCTGTCTCATTCATTGCAGCACAATATCACCACCAGAGCCCAGGCCTAGACACTAAATTACACTATTATAAAACTAGATTGATACACAAACTTTCCCTCCCAGGCTGAGGAGGGGACTTTTTTTTTTTTTTTTTTTTTT
>VXBS01002879.1:64108-78101 GCA_013400255.1 Sitta europaea
AAAAAAAAAAAATAACCAACAAATTTTAATAGGAGTTGCTGGGAAGGCTTAATCTAATTTTTCTTTCCAACTTGGAGTCCCAAGTACGAATTGTATCCTGATGGCAAAATGGCAAAGTGCAACACTGAGTTTGGAAAAATCTCCCCTTGGAAATCTCAGCTGTGCAGGATCAGGCATCAGATGCTGTTTGCAGGAGATTTCCTGTCCTCCAAAAAGCTGGTACAGAATAAACCCTCTCAGATGTGTCCACAGGTGCTGGCAAAACCATTCCAGCTTTGGCCACCTCTGCCCTCCAGAGGGTTTAAGCCCTTGACCTGAATTCCACATAACCAATTTCCAAGTTTTGAGTTCCCACTGCCTGGAAAAAACATTTCAGCCAGTCTGGAAGAAGGAATAACCCAAATCATTTTGCTGAGATGAAGACCTGCACCTCCCATCCCAAAGGTGCAGGAGTCAATGAAACACCCAGCTCAGGTTTTATTCCTGTTTCCATCGTCCTGATCCCTATATCCAAGATCAGATCTTGGGCAAATCTCAAATCTGACCTTGAATGGATTTATTTTGGTGCTGATGCAGAGGAATGCTCAGTTTATGACCCCAGGCTTTGCTTCAGCATCTTCTCCCTCGCTGTTCAATGCCATCCCAAACACCACCTGTTTAAATTCTGCACATTTATCCTGGCCAAGAAGGTTGTCCCATATCTTTCTTTTTGCTAGAGGCAAACAGCTGGGTTGGTTTTCCCTGCTGGGGCACCTCTGCCTTATTTCTGCCATGAATTAATCCACATTTTCACCCCCCACTGGCTGTTTTTGGGCAGACTGGAGAGCCTTTGGGCAGGCAGTGCTCGTTCCCCAAGGCACCTTTGACAAATCCACCAGTGCCTCCCAAAGGTTGGTGGTGGGAGGCTCTGAAGCAGGAAAAGGTGGGAGACAGGAGGTGTTTTGGGGGATGGAGCCATCCCCCCCAAGGACAAGGACAAGGACAGTGTCACCATTGCTTGGCTTTGCAGGACACGGGGTCCAAGGCTCTGCTGGAGGCTCCCACTTGTTCTCCTCCCTGCCCAGCCCAGCCCAGGGCAACTTCTCAAACTTTTGCCCCCAGCCCTCATTCCTGGGCCTGGTTTCTCATTTCTGACCCCCCAAAAAAATCCACCTCCTAAAGGGATTCACAGTTTCCTTCCTGTTTTGCAGCTGCTGTTTGCTGCTCCTCAGGCAGATCTACAATGGGTCAGAGCAAAAGTCACTTGGTGGGTCTTGCACAAGGACAGGGGGGTAAAAAATCCCCAGCCTATAAATAAATAAAAAAGGAAGTATAAAAGGCAAGGCTTTCTCATAACAATGGCTTGCAGCTAAGCATTTTCAGTCACCTCCACTGACCAGACAGGTTATTCAGAGTAATTCCAGCCCTGGAGATGACATTTGACATGACATGTACATGAGATGTATCATTTAGGTCACTGTGCTAAAGCACCAGACACCCCCCCTTCCTCCTCCTCCCCTCCTCTGTGCCCCTCAGGGAATCTCAGAGTTCAGGGTCTTTAAAGCTGAATTCCCTGCACAAGAGTTCAGCACCTTTCAACCTTTCCAGACCCATTACAGGAAGAAAACTGAGTGCAAGGAGGGTGGAGGGCAGCAGGGAGGGTCAGGGGTTGTTTCAAGGCAGGTTATTTACAGGCAGGTTTGGAAGCTGTAGAGAAAAGAGGCTTTTTGCATTGGTTGGAAGGGAGATAAAAGTGCCTGGAATGGTTCATTTCCATGGCCAGTGGCAGAGCACAGGCTCCTCCTAAAAGCCTTATAAATGCACCTTTAATTCTGCAAGAATCCCTGCATAATTGAGAGATAAAGGCAACAGAGCGGGATACCACCATGGGACACTGGTTTAAAATTAAGAATAAAGACATCAGGGGGAGAAAGCAGCACAGTCTATCCAGCCATGATCAACTGGTTCACGTTTGGGGTGAGTTTGTGCCTTTTGGTCTGGCACTGAACAGCAGTTTGGGGTGGGAGGGGCTCGTTGAGTCTCACACAAAGCCATGTGCACACTCAGATCAGATCTGCTGTAGGACTCTTGGGTTTCTTGCTGTTGCTGTGACCCAAGAATTGCTCTCAGTCTCTGTTTTTCCCAGCCCAGTGCAGAAGAGCAGCCCAAGATCTCTCCATTCTTGTGCTCAAGGATTTGTTTATTGTTTGTTATCTGGTACATTGTGGCTCTGGCCTGCACAGGTCTGACTTGCAAGCCAAAACAAAGCAGACTGACACCCTCTGGGGGGTGTTTATCTTTTATACTAAAATCTACCTATTCTTTATTTACAATAATTTCCCAATACCTATCTGCTTTATTAGACAGTGTACCTTTAAACCAATCAAAATGTGTCACTACCACAGCAGAAGATGGAGGCTGCAAGACAAAGAAGAAGCCCAGGGACTCACCCAGAATTCTCCATCTTTGTCCCTAAACCCTCATTATAAACCCCCTAAAAATCTACATTTTCACCCTGTGCCAAGTTAACTATCACTCTACTCACACTCTAGTGTCTTGTAGTTCTCCATACAAGGTTGGTAATTTTTTCCATGGGCTCAAATCAAACACACAGGTGTTTTTGACTCTGTGCCAGGGTCTCTGAGCCCCCTGCCAGGGTCTCTGCTCACCCAGGGCAGCCAGAGGAACGTTCTGGGCTCCGACATAGGAGGATCACCCATCCATGAAAATCCATTGGGATTCATATTTATTTCTTTCCCTGCACATGTTTATGTAGTTCTCCAACCCTCCCAGCTCAGAGGAAGGTACAAAGCCAGCAGTGAAGGATACTGAGTGGGATCAGTTCACAGGACCACTCTTCCCACACAGGGAAATGATGGAATTACCATCCCTGGAGATGTTCAGAAATCCTGTTTAGAAAACTTGTGGACACACTTTAGTGGTGGCCTTGGCAGTGCTGCGTTAATTGGATTTGATGATCTTAGACATCCAACCTTAGCAATTCCATGATTCCATGCAATGGGAAGGGTTCAGAAGCTGCAGGGGAGGACATTGTGATGGACAAACATTCCCTTGTCCCACCAGAAAAACATTCTAGGCCCATCTGTGGTTTGCAAGGAGCACAGGCAGAGGGGCAGGGAGGTGGAGCTGGGAGGGAAATGAAGGTGCTGGCTCAGGTGCCACCCACGTGGTGTTGGTGTCACCTCCAAAGCTTGGAATGCCTGCCTGGCACTGGATGGGAGCCTCGAGAGGTGCAGTGAAGGATGGCCAGGAGCAGGGACCAGGATGGACCTCCTAGGAAATGTGTCCACCTGTCCTGTGGGGGAAAACTGTCAGAACCCAGGATGTCTCTGACAGTCCTGGCTGATCCCAGCTCCAGCCAGGGGCTCCAAAGCCCTGGCAGGGGGGTCACAGACCCTGGCAGCAGCCAGGGACTCCTGGGGCTTTGAGTTTGATCCATGGAACAAATTACCACCTGGGAATGAGGAACNGAGATAAGAAACAATAAAACAACCTGGAGAGCACCAGCTGAACACTTCTGACTCCTTCTTCCAAAGCTGGACTGGGAGACAGAGACTTTTTACACATCATCCTGACCAAAGCAAACCCCAAGACAAAACCAGCCAGGGCCTTCCAAAAGCAGCTCCAAGCATGGCTCCATCCAAGGATTTTGGGGATGAAGCCAGGAGGTTGCACAGGGGGTCCTTGTTGCTCCCCACTGCAGGCTCTCAGCAGTGCTGCTGGGATGAACCTCCTGCCTGTGAAAGACCCCTGGAGCTCTCCTGAAGCTGAGGCACACCATGAACTTTTGGAAAATTGCATTATCTGGATACAACTGTTCCAGAGAACAGTTCTTTCTTTGAAAAAAAAAAGGAGAAAACAGTTGTAAAACAGAAAAAAAAAAAAAAAAAAAAAAAGAAGAAGAAGAAAAGTTTTTGGGGAACAGTTCTTTTATCTTTGTCAGAGGTCCCTTCACCCTGTCAGGCACCAGTGAGGTCTGGGCAGGGGGTGGTGGCAGAGATGACCCACACAGGGGTCTGCTGCACCTTGGAGAGGTTCCCACACAAGGGACAAGTGTCTCCATCCATGTCTTTTTTCCCAGGGTTTGTCCAGCTCCATAGGGCTTAAACCTGGACACATTCTCCTGTTTTCCTTGTGGCTGGCTCATCCTGCAGGATTCACTCCCCACCCAGACCCAGCTGTGGGACACAGCCCTCCAGTAACTCTGTCCAAAGTTCTCCAAGCTGCAGCTTCCTTGGAAAACACAACATTCCCTGCTCCATGGTTTTACCTGCCCTGTTTTGGGCCACATAAACTGTTCTCACACTTGCCAAGCACTTGCATCCAGTGTCACAAATATCCCAACTGACATCCAGGGCTCATTCCTTAAAACTTCAGGTCTTGGTTGACTTGTTTGGATCCCAAGCTCCCAATTCTCCAGGCTGTGGATGAGCTATTCCACATTTCAACCCAACTCCATCCCCTGGGGGTTTATCTCATGCTGCATCCTCCAGCCCTGGCTGCTCTCACTGGAAGGACCAACCTGGGTGATTGTGATCGACCTTGAGCCTGGAGAGAGCCTCAAACCCTGGATCCTGAATTTCATGGACTGAGTGGAGACCACCTCATGACCTCACAGCTCCACAGCCCCATCCATGTGTGGTTTGCATCTTGGAAGGTTAACCAAGACCAGCAAAACCTCTGGAGCACATGTTTTGGGAGGGAACATCTTTGAGTTGGTCAAAGGTTGGAAACTAGTTAAAATGATCTGTGGTTGTTCAGCTGCAGTTTGGGATTTAGTAGTGACCATTGACCACATCAGCCTCGTTCAATAAAGGAGAATTAATCCAAAAATTTCATCCCATCTGAAGGGCAGAGAAGCATCCTTAGATTGCCTGCTTCTAGAAACTGAGTATAAAAGGAGAGCGAGGAGCTTTGTTTGGCATTAAATGTTCTGACAGCTAAGGACAGGCAAAATTATTCTGTAGCAAAGTTTCTGGAACAGCAGGTTTCCTTTGCAGGACATTTGATATTTTGTGGCTTCACCCCATATTTTTCTTGTTCTTTACTAAATGTATCTTCAGTCAGTATTTTCCTGTCCCTGCTCTTTCCAATGCCCATAGGAGCAAAGCACACGCTGCTTCCCCTTCCTATTTCCAGAAAGCCTTGGAAGAAAGGGGTTCTCAAGGTTAGATGGACAAAAAGCATGTCAACAGAAGCCTGAAACTCTTTAGATACTCTGTGCTAGAAATGGGCACAGCTTGGATATAATTCCTTGGGTACCAAAACTTTGTGTTTTCCCATAATCGCTTCACCTACACCTTCTGCTTAAAGGGGAAAAATCTAATTTTGGTCATATTGCTTTCACATCTTACATTTCATTGCTTTCTGTTTCTTTTGAGACCATGGACATCTTTTCTGCCTGTCCTCCTACAGCAGTGCTGGCTCCAGTCCTGTTTTCCAAAGCTCGCTCAGACCCTCTGGTGGATTTTGCTGACCACTGGGCTTGGAAGCAGGTGGGGGAACACCTGTGTTGCATCAAAAACCAGCAGTATGGAATTCAAAAAAAAGAACAATAATGAAACATTTCTCTCCCAGCCCTCCACCCCACCTTGTCCCAACGCATCTGCCAGATTTAAAAGAGCATCCATAATCTAATTAACCTGAGCGTCGCCTGTCACGGCTGGAAGGCAATTTTGAAAGACTATCACCCTGTGTTCTACTCCAGAAGTTAATCTCCTCAAAGCACAGGGACTTCCCACTCCCTCCAGCCCCAAAACCCTTCATCTTCCTCCTGAACCAGGGGCTGGTGGAGGAATGTGGAAGAGGGAGGCGTCCCCTCCTCCTGTACAAAAGAGGATTTGTGAGAGGAGCTGCTGCTCCCCTGAGACTTCTCCACCTCTCTGCAGGACCTCAGGAGGAGCCACAGCTCCCCAGCTCCCTCTGTGCCAATCACCCTATCTCTTCCATCACCCAGCTCTTTGCTCCTCTCCCCCTTATTTTTTTCTTTTTTTTTAATTTTTTTGGGGGTGAAGATTAAAAGATCTCACATGCTTGGAGAGAAGAAAGAGCCTCCAGTCCATCTCCACCCTGGCAATTATAAGCAAAGGGGCTGGGGAGGGTCGCACACTGTTATTGACTCAAGCACTTTGGAAAGGTCATCTTCAAGGCCTGAACCTTCCCTTTGCCACCCCAAGCTCCCCCTGGGCCCATTAAGGAGGAATTTCTGGTGCCTCCTGCATTTCATTTTGGGCCCACTGGGCACTTCTGAGGGCTAACAGACAAGGTGGGGAGGGAGGAGGTGGGATGGGGGCACCGAGGGGAAAATGAAGACAGGTGAGGGGAAAGAGAAGTCATTGAGAGACTTCAAAGTGGAACAAAGACCCCTCCAGATGTGAATAATTGCTAGGTCAGCACGTTAATCACAGGCAAGGGCTCCACTGCAAGACATCCCTGGTCGCTTCACAGGGCCGAGGAGGGGAGGGGGCAGCAGACAGAAAGGCAGAGATAGAGAAACAAAGCTTTGATACAGAAAAGAACAAGCCTGAGAAAAACATTTTCCAGGTGATTATGTGAATAATGAGCCAACCTCTGTTTTATTAAGGGCACAGGCACAGCCTGTAATTGCAGGGGAGCTGCAGCTGGGGGGGCAGCGATGGACACAAAACCCTCTCACCCAGCCTGACAAAAAACCCCAGGTCCCCACCTGACAGAGCATTTCCTGCCCTGTCCAACACAATACATGGGCTTTCAGATCTCAGCCTGCTGGGAGGCAACCATTAGGGTTTTGTTCTTGTGTTTTTGAGTGAGTTATGCCTCCAACAGCCTCTCACCAAAGGCTGAGAAGATGCTGGCTCGTCATCTTTGCTTTTTATTTTTTTTTTCCTTTCCCCCAGTCCCGTGTTCCCGTGCCACAACACCAGCTGTGTTTATCTTGGAAAGGTCTTTCTTCTAAATCAAGCCACAAGGTTTCACTCACTGCAGACAAAACACCTTCCCACGTGGCTCTTTGCTGTGTAAATAAACATCCAGCATCTAAACAGCTCGGGGAGATGCCACACTGCTGACGTTTGCATCTTCTCTTATTATAAAAGGAGTTTCTTATTGCAATTGCAATATTATTTCAGGGCTGCAGCTGGTATCTCTCCTTCCCTGTCCTCATTTTTCAATTGGTGGGGTTTTTTTATTTTAAAAAAACCCTTATTTTTACCCAATATTCTTATTGTAATAACTGACCCCATTCCCAAATTAAATGATGTGGGATCTGTGCTCTCCTCCACAAATATGTTTGGGGGGGGGATTTAGTTTTGGTTGGGCTGTGGCCCTGCTGTTTTCAGAGAACATCTGCACAGGGTCAGTGCCAGGGAGGACAGAGGAGGGAAGAAGTTTGGGGTTTCCCTCTGGAGCAGGACATTCCCTGCTTGCAGCAGGATCTCTGCCCAGGACTCCAGCAGGCTCCTTGTCCTGGTGACAGAGCATCCCTCGAGCTGTCAGTTGGCATTTCTTCATCCTCCCCTCCAATGCCCTCCCACTCACCAGCTCCTGTGCCAGGATCCCCCATTCCTAACCTGGGGGAGTTTGGACACCCCCCACTGTCAGCTCCTCCTGGGAACCCCCCTGATCCAGCTGGGATCTCGACACGGGCACACAAACTTACACAGGAAATTTAAGTGAGGTTTCCCCTTCAGGATTCTCCATCCTGGGCAGAACAGTTTGTACCAAAATCCTTCCAGACTGAACCTGACCTGCCCCAAAGACCTCTGATCCACAAAACCCAGAAGCCCCTGGATTTGTAAGGAATTTGGATTTGTAAAGGAAAGGCAGAGACTCCTCTTGAAGTGATGATTTTTAGTGTAATTTCACTGGGAGATGGGGAATTCATTGGAAATGCAGACACCAGGGAGCTACAAAATCTGGAGTCAAGAATAACCAGAAAAGAGAGAACTTCCTGACTTTAAAAGTATTTCTTGATTAAGTGATGTGTAGGTGAACGGAGTTAATGGTTTAGTTTTAGACACACAATTTTAAGTAAGATGTAGACAAGCTGGAAAAGGGTAGAGAAAGGAAAAATTTAACCTACCTAGGGAAAAAAAACAACCATAAGGAAGCTTAGAAGAGATTTTGGTCTGGAAAAGAGGAGGCTGAAAACTAGAAGCAGAGGCCCTCACTCAGCAGAGGGTTTAAGGACAAATGTCTGTCCCAAAGAACTCAACTTTTGATGGAAGACAACTATTGATATAAAAAATGTTTCTCCCATGAAGTCCTTGATGGTTTTCAGTCCTGGCCTTTCCATAACCAAGAGTTTCATAGGAACCCCACAGGACAATGAAGAATATGATGTCAGCACAGATAAAAAACTCCAAACCATGTCACACTTGAATGTTGGATGCCTCAAACTACAAGAGGAGAAGAGCTCATGGAAGGTCTGGAACAACATTGCAGTTCCCACCTGGATTTTTATAAGGACAGTGAAGAAGCTGGGATTTCAGGCTGTTCAGAATGGTGAGGAAAGGACCCTGATTATCCACAGAGCTCCCAACCACACTCTCCTCCTCACATGAGCTCTCCTGTCCTCTCTGCACGGAGTTTCCTGCTCAGCTGCCAGAACCTGGGGAGGGTTCAGCTCTGGCCCATCCATTAATTGTGAAGAGTTCCTCATGAGAATCCCCAGAGTGCAGTGAGCTCCCTCTGTGGCTGAGCCTGCAGAGATGGGGCTGTGCCAGCTCGGAGGTGCTGCTTGGCTTTGGCACTGCCTCATCAACATCCCATAAACAACTCCTTGGCTTGGTGTGGGTCTCCAAATTAGTGTTTATAGCCATGCAGAGAGCAAGCTGCTTGCATAAGTAATCCTGAAGAGAATCTTGCCTTCTCAGCCAAAAGGAAAAAAAAAAGATAAAAAGGAAAATTGTTCAGCTGTGTCTTCTGCTTTGCTGCATGTGCACAGGGGACACTGGTGCCACCAGCTCGAGGGACAGTGCCCTGCTCCTGCCAGCCAGGCTCTGACTCCTTGAGTTAAGGAATATATTTCATTCCCTAGGATGATGATCTGTGGATTCCAGGTGCCTGGGAATCATACAGAGCTGAACAAGTCTGGTATTGAAGCTGGCACGAGCCAGCAGGGGATGGGATTCATTGCAGCTCACCTCAGCTGTGAGCTGCTCACACAAGAACCCTCCCAGGGTCAGCAGGGAGGAATAAGAATTAGAGAATATTTTATCTGATTTCTCTTAGATGGTTGCGCTTGGGCAGATAAACCCTGAACAACTTTGGAGAAAGAGGACCAGAAGTGCAGAAATGTAGAGATAGCAACACTCAGGGGACAGAGTGACAAAGTTTGGGATCCATCTCACCCTGGTGATGCCTTCTGGAGCTGCCCTGGAGCAGAGCCCAGCCAGAGCCAAAGGATAAAGCAGGGATTTATTAAAACCTCACTGGACACATCTGGGCAGCACTGGACACAGCTGGGCCACAGCCAAGGTGAACCCAAAATGGGCACAAAAATGGATGACAGACTATGATGTCTCCCACTTTGATAAGTTCTGGTCCATCAGCACATCAGAACCAATTGTCCAACCGCAGCCCCAGGTTGTGAAGCTCCATCCTCTTTGTTTCTCCTCTCACCTCACCATTGTTTTCCTTCCAGGGCCTGAAAGTTGTCCTTGGGATCAAACTGGAGCAGGAATTGTTTTCTCTGTCTGCTTTGAGAATAGAGCTTGGTAGCACTGAATATGAAACCTAAAACTCCTCCCCAAAACAGCACAGAATGTAAAAAATATAAAAGCTAAAACTTAAGGCATTAGTGACAGATCTGTTTGCCTTGCATGAATGCTCTCCTTGAGCAGGTCTCAGCTCCCTGAGCTCCTGTGATGACGAAATCTTCATTAAAAATCCCCAGGCTGCTGCTGTTTGCTGGCTGAAGTGTCATTCTTGGAGCTCTGAGCCCCCAAGGAAACTGCAATTCGCTCCAAGCACGCAGCTCTCATCTGATTTTCATCATTTCCACCTGCATGGTGGGGTCAGTGTTGCCATCTGTGAGTCTGAACACCATCCCTGGCAGCTCGTGTCCTTCCTCCCCCTCTGCACCACCTTCATCACAAGCTCGCTCAGGTAAGAGCTGCCCCTCTTCAGCAGCACAAAAAAGGCACAGATTTGAGGATTATTCATGTTTGATTGAATCTTTAGCCTGGCCCCTGGCACTGATGGACCCTGCCCAGTGCTGGCTCAGCTTGGGAGCCTGAGCAAGGCACTCTGGATTCAGCTGCACTATTTCCAGGGAAAAGTGAGTTTTGATGCCAGCCAGGTGGTCCCAGCTGTCTCCAGGTCTGCAGAGCAGCCCTTTGCCCATGCAGAAATGCAGAGTTTAAGCTCCTGCACAAAACCAAGCACAGTGGAGACTTCATTCCACTGAGAATTCAGATGCTGCTGTAAAACAAAAGTTTAAAATGGCAACATAAATCAGCTTCCAGTCACCTGTGGCTCATGGACCTCTTGGCCAGGGGTGGTACCTTTGTCCACCAGCTGCCTGCCAGTTGTGTTCCAACACCAACACAGTATTTCTCAGGAAAATTTATCAGTTTGGGGTTCCAGAAGCAGGAGAAACCATGGCTAAAGAAAAGGGAGTTCATCTGTAAAGATCAGTCAAGGTAAGGGGGAAGCTCAAATCAACCTGTGCTTATTTATTCTTGAGGAATAGAGGAAAGTCAAGGAAAAGCTCAGGAAGGCCTGAAGGGAGATAATGCTGTGGATGAGTGTCTCAGATTCATGACAAAGTAGAAATGCTGCTCTTTCCCAACTCACTTTTGATGCTCCTCCAGCTTTTACTGCAGCAATCTCTGTTTCATTAAGCCACCAAGTCAAAATTGGATTTTTTTTTTTTTTAAATTTGCAACCCCAACAAAACACCCAGGGCTGCAGTGCCATAGAATCACAGAATGTGCCCAGCTGGATGGGACCCAGGAGGATCACTGGATCCAAATCCTGACCCTGCTAAGGACAACTCCAAAACTCCCACCATGAGCCTGATGCTCCTGGAATTGTCAGGCTTGATGCCACAATCACTTCCCTGGGAAATCTGTTCCAGCCTGGGCAGCATTGACTCAGCAGCTTTGTCCTCAGCAAGAAAAAGAAAATAAAAATAACTGTATGTAAAATTATGAGAACCTATCAAATATATTGTAATTCCTGACTGAAATAATCCACGGCATAGGGTTGTTTTTTTGTGTTCTTCTTGGAGCTCTGAACATTTCTACAGCCACAGATAATCCTGCTCAGAGGAGCTTGGAGAAATCTGCTCCATCTCTCTGCTCTAAGCAAAATTAACTCTACTTTAAATAAAAAATCCCCTCAAGGATGTCCCTAATTGGCTCTTTCTTATCACAGCCACTCAATTTCTGCAATACAGCACGAGAAGGGTTGGTTTTTCTTTTTTCCTTTTGCCATCAGAGAGGAAATATGACTCATTATGATGAGAGACAGATTTGTGCAATTAATTGTCCTCTCAGAAATTTCAGTTTCTGTGACATCACTTTGTCTACTCATCACATCCTTCCTTGGAGAAGAGGGTGCTGCATCCCAATCTCTAAGATCCTTCAACTGTGGTCATAAATGGGATGAAGGAAATTCCAGATGGATATGAGGGTTTTTCTTCCCAATTGGGACCAAATGAAGATTCTGTGGTTATAACTCTCCTGCTTACCCTGGAGCAGTTCCAGTTAAAGTCCATCAGGTCACCACCTATAAAAAACAGTCCTTTACAAATGCCAGGAATTCTTCTATTCAGTGTAGGTATTTAGAGATAGAGTTAATTTAATTTTCATTCCCCCTCTCTCTGCTCAGGACTCTCTCAGAATCCTCCTTGGAGGCACTCCTGAGGTGTGGGAGAGAAAGATCAGCCTTGGTGGGCCATGAGATGGAAAGGGCTCCAGAAAGTTCCTGCAGAAAGCTGCCAACCCCCCTCACAGCCCTTGCCTCCCTTAAACCTCCAGGGTTTACCCTCCACCAGATTTTCACTGCCCCTTCTTAGGATTTTTTACCATTTACTACTTTCAAACAAATCCGACCACCTCAAAGCCTTTCAGGAAAATTTCTCTTTTCATTGCTCGAGTCCCTCCTTCCTAAGCTTGAGTATTTATCCCAATAATCAATTTTCCCCTGTTTACTATAAAATTTAAGTGCTGGCTCCACAATGCCAGGATCAGTTTGGATCAGGCCATATCCAAAAATTTCTCATCCTGAACCATAAATTCCTGGAACAACTGAGGCCAGAAGAGACAGAGCTGGCCCTGAGCAGAGGCTTCCATCAGCACCTGGGAGAAAAGCAGGATCACCATTCCCTCTAGACAGCAGAAAAGGAGGTGCCAAGGGTGTGCTGAATGTCTTTGGGCAGAAATTGGATTTCAGCTGATTAGCAAGGCCACCACTCTTCTCACATCTTGTCCTGCCTGCACCTCCTGGAGAGGTGCCATGCCCCTGAGGGAATTGCTCTTAGGATTTGGGGTTGGGGTTCCCCTGCTCTCCTGAGATGTTCCCTCCTGTTCCATCATCCAGGGCTCTGCTCAGTGGAGAAATCTTTGGATCCTCGTGGCCCTGCCAGGTCCATCAGTCTGGAGTCTCTGGGGCGTGTGCCATGCTCTCCTGCCTGCTGTGGGTCCTCCAAGGCGTCCCAGAGGGGCTGACAAAATCTCATTTTGGACAAACCAGCGTGGCTCCAGACCCCGTGGTCGGTGGGCAGATTGTCCTGCCTGCAGGGGATGCAGGGAATCATGGAATGCTCAGATTGACCCCGGGCTGGTTTGGGTGGGAAGAGACCTTTGACGCTCCTCTCACCCAACTCCTCCAACAGATCAGGTTGTACAAACTGATCTGGATATTTCCAGGAACGGGACATCTGTTAGATTCTTAAAAAATAAAAAATATTTATATATTTTTTAGAGAGATGTTTTTTCTTTCTNCACCACCTCTCTGGACAACGCTCAGCACGAAACCCTAACCCCAAACCCCCCCTGCCAAGGCACTGACCTGTCCCCTTAGACCGCGGAGACAGCTGGAACAGAGCAGCCCAGGTGAAAAACCGAATTTTCAGGGGGCTGAGCTGACTTCTCCCTCCCTGATCCCACCTTGAGGAGCGGCAGCTGGCTCGATTCGGGCTGCAACCACAAGCCTCTTATTCCTGCCTGCGCTGCGAACTCGCCCCGGGCTAGTTGCCTGTCCCTTCTCGCCCCCTGCCCCGGGGGCAGCAACTCTTCCTTTGTTGTCTCCCGTGTCTGATTTCCACCGGGAGCTCTCTCTGCGGGGCAGGGACTCTCCCTTGGAGCACCTCACCCCGCAGGACTCGGATCATGGCTGAGCCTCTCGCTGCAGGAGTAAATAATAATAACATGCATTAGCTGCTAAGTAGGGGAATTAGGGGTTAGCTTATGTGTAAGCACCGTGCATGCTGTAATGATATCCTCGTGCTTAATGCAACTGGATCCTTCCATTATTAAAGCAGCAGGAGAACTGATGTTTGATCTGCAGGGCTAATTCTAGTTTTTGGAGACATCAAACAGCTGCTTTTCTTTTCTTTTTTTTTTCTTTTTTTTTTTTTTTCCCTTGGCAAATGCGCATGTTATAAGCAAATCTGAAATTACCAGGTTCACAAGTTGAGTTTCATGCAGAGAAATGTTTACTTTGATGCCAGAGGACCTGGCTCATTTCCATTTACAGTAAATGAGGAAGAAAATTGATTTGCAGCAGCAGGAGGGGTGTCAAACCTTTATTGCTGCTCAGGACATGTATGCACTGCTAACCAGGAAGATAATTAACCTAAATTAACCTTCTGCCTTGAGATGAGTCATAGTTTGGGGAGGGGGGAGGTGGGAAGAGGGGGTGGAGAGGGTGTAGGGAGGGGAACAGTGCTGTAGAGCTGTATGGACATGTCCTGTGCATTTCCAAGCAAAAACGATGGGCCCATGCAGTAACTGATTAGATTTAAATGGAAATTCTCGATGGGCATGAAAGAATTAAAAAAAAAAAA
>VXBS01002879.1:84183-100650 GCA_013400255.1 Sitta europaea
AGGAGAGGAGAGGAGAGGAGAGGAGAGGAGAGGAGAGGGATGGGTCCAGCTACTGCAGGAAATTTTGCATCTGACCATTTTCCCTCGTGGCAGGACACAGCAGGAGAGAAGCCTGTTTGTTCCCAGGAGACACTTGCCTAATTGCACGGAGTCAGCAAGTCGAGGCCTTTCGGAGGAGTTTTGGATAAAATCCCGTGCCTCTCACCTTGCACAGCCATGCCCAGTGCCCTCCAAAGCCTGCTGAAGCCTTCTGCAGCACCAAGGGCTGTTGGACCGGGTTCACAAACCCGAGCACCATTAAGAGAAAATCCTACCAATATCAGCACTCTCCGCTCACTTACACCTACTTTGCATTTTAAATGCCAGTAAATGACTGCCCAAGGGAACAGAGAATCAGACCCATCAATGTGGCTATATTTCAGCAACCCAGACCCCAGGAATTTTGGAAGTGCACCAGCATTAAGCATTATTAGTGCATATTGAAAAATAGCTGGAAATCTCCCCAGCATTGTTAAAGAATCATTTAATTATTATTAACTGAGTCACGGAGGGCAGGCTGGCAAGTTTGTGAAACCGATGCACTGAGTAACTGTGGACTCTGGAGGATGAGATGGTTCCAATGCCAAGGTTTGTAATTAAGCTGTGGCCCAGGGCCGGGCGCTGATGCATTCAGCAAGTGCCCTCTGCTGGACTCCCATCCCAGCCAGAATCTCCCACATCCATCCCTCACCCTTCCCTGCAAGCCTGGGTGCACCACGGCATCCTGCCAGCCCGAATTCCAGCCCACTGCCCTTTTTCCAGCAGCCACCTCCCATTAGGTTTCTCAGCAAGAGCAATTATTCTGGAAAAAAAAAACCAAAACCAACAAAACCCAGACCAACAATATGAAGTTACACCCCGTGCCACCACAGCTTGAGTGCTGGTTTTGCACTGAAATGTGGGAGCAGCTCTGGGGAGTTCATTGCCCTTCCCTTCCCCATTCCCAGCAGGGACTGGGAAATGTCCATCCTCACTGGTTTGCTCTCCATGACTAAAGCAGGTGGGGCTCGCTCGGTGAGCAGATATGATGTGAGAGTGCAATTAAACACCCAGCTTTCGACACCCAGCTCCCAGGGCCTCACTTAGCTAATTAAGAAAGCCATGCATTCATTCCCCTGAGGTGTTTCCAGCACCCTCAAGAGCACTGCCAAGGTCAGATTTGCTGCTGACCATTCACAATGGTCCGTGCTGACCATTCACAATCCGCAACGCCAAGCCACAAGGGCTTGATTAAAGAGTGTTAGGCCTCCCTAACTGGGACACATAACAGTCCTAGACCTCTAACTGGGCACCAGGAGCCCAGTTCTCCACTGGCCACTGCCCAGCCAGCCCGTGCTTTTTGCTCCATTCACGTTTTCCATCCCCATGGCCAGGGTTGGCTGCCAGGTACTCAAGGCAGGAACGGTCTCTCCTCAGGTCGACGTGTAGGACCCAGCACAGCAAGGCCCTCTAGGCATGCTTATAATGCAAACAGAGAGATTAGATCAAGTCTGGCCTCTCTCTCAACGCTGTAGGCAGCAGAAGAGTGGAGTGTTTGCCTCTTATCTGGAGTCTTGGGGGATTGGCCCAACATATTGACATAAACTCCTGCCAATGTCAGTTTACACTGAGGAAAACGGGTTATAAAATGTGTTGGCTCAGGAGCAAGATCAGAGCCCTGGTAAGACATCCCCTCTGCACAGCCCAGAACCTCCCAGGGAGAGGAAGGGACCATCCAAGCCACTCCCAGCTTTGGGACCCCCAAATGAAGGGGGGCAGAGGGCTGAAACTCAGCAAGGATCCCAGTGGGGGATGTGTCCTCAGTGGGCTCAGACACCTGCAGAGCTGTTCAGAGACATGCAGAAAGCAATTCCTGGCAATCCTGGGGGGAATTCAACAGTTGGAGGGGGGAAAGACAAATTTCAGAGTGATCTCAAATGAAAAAATGCGTTTTCACATCAAGAATCGCCGTAAGAAAATGAAAATGCAAGAAAGACTTCACTGAGCCAGAGCAGCATAAGGGTAGCTCAGGAACCAGTCTGGGACCCCAGAAACAAGAGGTGCTCTCCAGGGCAGCCACTTTCTGCAGTCCTGGTTGGCCTGATGTTGTCCCAGCAGCTGCCTCCATCACACAGGGGTGCTGGGAGTGCCCCTCTGCTGCCCCTCCATCCATGGCTGAGCCTGGTATCCCCAAATTCCTGAACCTGATATAGCAAGTGCCACAACAACCTTCTGCAGAAGGTTTCTTCATGCTTAAGAGTTAAATTTCATGGAATTAATAAAGCTGGCAAAGACCTCTGGGGTCATCAAGTCCAACTGACCAAACACCTCCATGTCCAGTAAACCAAGATCCTCATTCCCAGGCTGACACCCACGTGCTGGGTGTTTCCAGGGATCTTGTCAGGGCTCCCACTGCAGCCCCTGGTGTCCCAGACTGTCTCAGAATCATGGAATATCCTGAGTTGGACGAGACCCCCAAGGTTCATTCAGTCCAGACACCCCAACAGTCCCACCCTGGGCATCCTTGAGGGCATTGTCCAAGTTCTCCTGGAGCTCTGGCAGCCTCGGGGCCCTGCCCATTCCCTGGAGAGCCTGCTCAGTGCCCCACCACCCTCATGGGACAGAATCTTCTCCTGACTACGGCTGCAAAGGCAGCAGGAATCCCCCAAAGCTCTCTGAGCAACCCAGCTGAGTCTCTCAGGAGAAGATCCCACAGACCCAGTGCTCACACGCCTGTTTTTTTAATTTCTGTCATCATTAGGAAGTCTCAGGCACAAGCTTAGAAGCTGAGGAGATCTAAATGTAGGTGGCCAAGTCTGGTGCTCAAACCTACCTGGAAACATATTTAAATTCAAAGAGAGATTGTTGAAATTTAGCCAAATTTGAACATTTTGGTTTTCAGACACTGTTTTCTGTTTTTAAGTGAGGAGATTAACCAAAGAATAGGCTTAGAGCATAATCCACTTTGGAAGGGACTCCATCTCTCCCCCAACCACCTGCTCCAAGCAAGGCCAGCTGTGAGGTCACACACAGGAACAAAACACAAAATCTGGAACTAGAAAATCCCAAAACAAGGTCCAGAGCTAAGGAGCAAGGTGGTTTTGAAGCATGGTTTGATTGCCAAGCTCCCTGGAAAGAATTTCACCCAGATGTGAGGGAAAGCTGTGGATGAACACATACCAATAAAACTCTCCACAACCACGACAATGGTCCAGAGGGGAGGCATGGAAAGGAAGGGATCAGCAAATCTCCATAACCACACAAGAAAGAAGAGCAGGTCAGGGGTTAATGTGAATTCATGACAGCCAGGTTTCAGTGCAGAGCCACACAACCACGTCCTCCAGCCCCCTTGTGCTCCATGAGGGACACTGGGCACACACAGGTGGGAGCTGAGTGCTGTAAATTGGGCCACACACCAGAGAAAGACCTTTAGCATTCCAGAAAATTAAGGATGGTAAGGATTCATCCATCACAGGTTGTGTCCCAGCGAGAGGAATTCCCTACAACCCTCGTCTTACAACAAAGGAGGAACAGATCCAAGTGGTCAAACAGCAGCAGCTCCAACAGGAGAGACTTTACATGAGTCAATATGTGAACTATTCAAGAGTGTTTCTGCTTGCTGATTAAAAATCCACAGCCCTTATCAACAAGGAGAGGGACCATAGTGGCTTTTCTTTAAGGCAGATTAAGAAGGAAGGTAAAAGTAGGTATTTAAGATAAGAAATAAAACAAGCGAGTTGTATTAAAATAAAACCAGCACAATGTATGGAGTAAAAAAGACATTTTTGTCCCCAGCTAGAGCTCAGGAGTGGGGAAAATCAATAGGGGAAATAAAGGACTTGAAGAAATATTTATAGTCAGCAGAGTCAAGGTTGAAGAGAAGGCACTTTTCTTGTGCAAGCAACAAAGAAACCCTGACGAGAGCATTAATTTGTTACTCCAGGGGAATGGTGGAACCATGGATAATAACCAAGAAAAGCCCTGGGTGTTCAATAAAGACCTCAGTTCTGCATTTTGAGAAAAAGCTGCACAAGCTACTTCTACCACACACTGCTGATGATCACACTTAGGGCTTTAACCATAAGCAAGGAGATGGTAATCAGCATCTCCCACAGCTAGCCATTAATAAATCTGCAGATTCAGATCATTTACATCCAGGAGGTTTTAAAGAGCTGGCCAAGAAGCCTTTGGAGCCTGTTCAAAAAGTCTTTGAACCCCAGGGAAGTTCTAGAGGACCAGGAGAAAATGAGTGTTTTGTCGGTGTTTTAAAAGAGGACAACACGGGTTCTAGAGTGCCAGCCTGCCATTAAACCCAGCAGAAAACAATAATGGAATAGCTCATATGAGATTTGTTTATTATGGAATCAAAGGAAGGTAATATAATTGCTGCCAATCAACTTGGGTTTATGAAAAATAGATCTTGTCAAATTAATTTGATGTATTTCGTGATAACAGCACAAGCGTGGTTAATAAGGGGAAGAGTGCTGATGTAATTTTACTTGGATTTTCCTCAAGGCAACTGCCTGGGTACTGCATGATATTTTGATTAAGAAACTGGAGTCCCAAACATGGCACACATTAAAGGGATTAAAAACCAGCTAACGTAGGTCTCGGAGCGTTCCTCTAAACAAGGGATCCCTGCCAGATGGGTGTGTTCCCAGCCAGGTCCCACAGGGAACCGTTCCTCAACATTTTCTCCACGTCCTGGGGAAAAAAAAAATAAATTAAAAATTGCTGATGACAACACAAGGTCTACTGGATCAGCAGGTAAGGAAGAGGCTGAGGTCAATGGGGTGGAGGAAAAGGACTCCAGTGTCAAGGTAGATGTGCTGAAGGGAAGAACGTGGCCATGTTCCCCCTCCTGGGAAGAGAGACTGGGACATGACAGCAGGCAGCCACAGGAGGAGAGGCTGAGGGCACTTGGTTTGTTCAGCTGGAGCAGGGGAGGCTGAGGCCAGACCTCGCTGGGAGCTGCAGCTCCTGCACTGGGGCCATGGAGGGGCAGCTCTGCCCTCTGCTCCCTGTGGCTGGGAAAGGCTGGAGCTGTTTCAGACTTTTCACTGATTTAGTAAACAGTTGCTTGGGTGAGTAATCATCGGTGAGGAGAACAGCAGTGGGATACCATCCCAACAGCAGCACAATCCTGGATTTCCAGCATTTTTTTCTGTTGGAGGATGAGCAGCGCTGATTCTGTGTAAAGGAACCAGCGCTGAAAGGGTGGATTAAAACCTGGGTGCTTTTCCCACAGCAGGAAACGAGGCTGGAAGGTAAAATAAATGAATAAATGCAAGAATTTTGTGTGCATGGGAAGGAGGGAATTGGAAAAGCAAATGGGCTTTGGAAAGCATTTGGAGACAGAAGTCTGAGCTTTCAAAGTCACAGAATCATACAATGGTCTGGGTCCTTGCAGACGATCTTGTTCCGAGGTTTAGGTTGGATATCAGGGAAAGGTTCTTCCCCCAGAGGGTGCTGGCACTGCCCAGGCTCCCCAGTTCTCCAGCTCCAAGGTTGACAGAGCTCCAGGAGCATTTGGACAACGCTCTCAGGCACAGGCTGGGATTGTTGGGGTTGGACTCATGATCCCTGTGAGCCCCTTCCAACTCAGAATATTCCATGGTTCAGCCCAGTCTGCCTGCAGCTGGGGTTTATTGATGAAATCCCCCGTGCTCTTGGATGCTGGGAAGGAGGAAATGTTGAATTTTTGGGGGTGTGCTCATGACCCCACACTCCTGTGAGAGGCCCCTGGGTTGCTCCAGTGCAGGAGGGAGATGTTCTTGCTGGGCAGGGGCCAAAGCAGGTTACCAGGGATGGTGAAGGAGGTGCTGAGTGGTCCTGCTAATGATGCCTTCTGGAGCTGCCCTGGAGCAGAGCCCAGCCAGAGCAAAAGGATAAAGCAGGGATTTATTAAAACCTCACTGGACACACCTGGGCAGCACAAGAGCCCAGCTGGACACACCCAAGTGAACCCAAAATAGGCACAAAAATGGACAGCTGATCACAAGGTCTCCCACTTTGATAAGTTCTGGTCCATCAGCACATCAGAACCAATTGTCCAACCACAGCCCCAGGTTGTGAAGCTCCATCCTCTTTGTTTCTCCTCTCACCTCACAATTGTTTTCCTTCCAGGGCTTGAAAGTTTTCCTTGGGATCAAACTGGAGCAGGAATTGTTCTGTCTGTCTGCTTTGAGAAGAGAGCTTGGCAGCACTGAATATGAAACCTAAAACTCCTCCCCAAAACAGCACAGAATGTAAAAAATATAAAAGCTAAAAACTTAAGGCACCACTAAGGCCTCCCACTGCCCAAGCCAGCCCTGCCAGGCTACAAACTGGGCACGGCTGAAATGCAGGAGGTAGAGTGATGAAAAGGTGCTGTTAAATCCAGGAGGAGCTGCAGGAGAGTCCCAGGGATGGAGGCAAGGTTGGAAATCCTTAGAGGAGTCCAGTCCACAACTCCATGGAGAGAAGGATGGCAGTTTGTGAGCCCATGAACAGTGCAATGAAGGGATGTTCAGAAATAAAGAGTTCTTCAGTCTGCCACACAGAGGTGTGAGGAGATTGAAATGCAAATAAACGAAGTTAGCTCTAATCAAACACCCAACGTGGCACCTGTTTAACCAATGAACTTGATTCTGTGATGGGAAAATTTAGCAGAGAGGATGACAATTCACATCACACAGGTTTTAGAAGAGACAAATGTTTCATCTAAACATATTTTCTAGTTCAAGCAGGATTTTTTTTTTCCTTCTCTGGCTTTTATTTGCACAAGAAGTCTGGGAGAGGAATCCCAGCACTTCTCTGGCTATTTAAACTCTTCCCTAAACTGAGGCAGAGGGTGAGGAGGAACCATGGAAGAATCATCACATGAGTCACTCCCAGCCCAATTAGGCTTCCACACAGACACCATCAGATGGGAATTCATCATGAGCTGCCTGGAGAAAGAATTCCACCTGTGAAGACCACGATTCTCAAAAATCCTCTCATCCTTTCTTTGCATTCCTCCCATTTTTTGGACTCCTCCTTTCCATTTGTGTGTTCACATAAACCCATTCCACTGAACCTCCCCTATGAGGAAAAGCTGAGAGTGTTGGGATTGCTGAGCCTGGAGAAGAGAAGGCTCCAGGGAAAAATGGTTTTAATGGAAAAAGGGGAGGTTTAGAGAAGATATTATGAAAAAATCCTTCCCTGGGAGGGTGGTGATGCCCTGGCACAGGTGCCCAGAGCAGCTGTGGCTGCCCCTGGATCCCTGGCAGTGTCCCAGGCCAGGCTGGATGGGGCTTGGATCACCCTGGGATGGTGGAAATTGTCCTTGCCCATGGCAGGGGTGGCACTGGATGGGCTTTCAAGTCCCTTCCAACCCAATCCATTCTGGAATTCTGTGTCACTGAAACAGCAGCATCTGAGAGCAGCTCAGTGGCAGCTTTGTGCTGTGCAGAGAATGAGATCCCCCCCCTTCCCATTTCATCTCCTGCCATTGCCCAGCTTCATCTCTGGACTCTTATACTGGTTAAAGCAGCCCCAACCCAAACCCCTCAATGGAAACTGCATTAAGGAGTATTTCACTTTATCACTGTCTTGTAGTCTGCTTTCAAGCCTGATGTTTTGGGTTTCTGATGTTCTCTCCCAGGAAAGTGTGATAAATGTGATGGAATGTTTTTGTAATAATATTTATGCTATTCATTCCTTCTGACAGGAGGGATTTCTTCTGGCTGTCCCTCTGGTTTGACCAATGTGCCTGAAGAGGTTTGTCTTCTTTCCCCAATCATGTTGGTCTGTGTAAAATGTATATAAAAGAGAACAATCCCTAAAAATAGATCAGTCTTCACACAGCCTTTGAGAAAAAAAACCAGGAAGAGTCTGTAAAATTGTTTTACACTCATGAGAGTGTAAAATTGTGTATAAGAGAGAACCATCCCTAATTAAGGGAACAATTTTTTAACCTTTTAATCACAGAGTCTGTGAAGTGTGTTATCTGAAATAGTGACACTGGCTTATTTAGGAACAGTCCTATATTTACACCTAACACATAAATATCCAGACTCTCCAGAGGAATTCATTGCATAATTATATAATTATTATATATTGTTATACATATAATATCAAATATATATTATATATTGTGTACAATATAATATAATTACATATATAATATATGAAAATATAATAAACATATTTCATTTATGAAAATATACAATATATAAATATGTATTANCAAATCTATAGATGGGAAATGGGACGGCCAAGGACTTCCAATTGCAGAACCAATGTTGACAAATCCGTGCAGGTATTGAAGATAAAGTTTCCTTTTCCAAAAGCTTCCAGCCAGCAGCCCTGGCTGATTTCCAAAGGCTCACCCGAGCAGGCAGGTGCCTCTCCTGGCCCCTCTGTTCCTGCTCAGGAGCCTTTGGAAACATTCACCCAAAATCCAGAGCAGGAGAAACACTTCAGCATAAACTGTTCTTTGCCCAAAATGTTTGGTTTTTTTTTTTTCCCAGGCAGGAGCTGTACGTTATCCTCAGCCTTGCTATACATTTACTCAAAGAATGGGGTTTTGGATGTATTTACACAAAGAAGAATTTTTATTTGAGAGGTCAAACCCCTTCCCAAGACATTAAACACAACTCTTAAACACGGGGGTGCTTTCAGAAAGGACAGCAGGCATTCAAGGGTTTTACAGCTGACAACTGAGCCTTGTGACAAAACTCTGGGGCTTGCTGAGCCTTGTGACAAAACTCTGGGGCTTGCTGAGCCCAGGGGTTCCCTGCAGGAGCCAGAGCTGAGTGCCAGACAAGGCAGGGCGTGGGAAGGTGGCTTCCCTCAGGGCAAGGGATTGCCAACATCAGCGGGCTGGTGATGGTCTCAGCACGCCAGAACCTTGCCCACCTTGCCAGGGAGAGATGCCACAGCACCACAGCAGGAGAAGTGTCCCTTCAGACCCCAAGCAGCCAGGAGGGAGGGCTCAGGGTGCTCCTCAGCCCCTGCTCCAGGCACAAGGTGTTCTCCTCCAGCTGCCTCTCCCCCGTGGCACCATTCCACTGGGACACTCCACGCCAGCATCCCTGCTCCCCTGGCAGCTGACAGCCCTTTGAAGGGGCTGAGCCCTGGGTTTATCTCCAGGATTTTTCTAATGAGCTCTTAAACCTTCTATCAATGACACATTCCATCAGTGGATCAAGGCACCTAAATAAAATTGACATAAGGCAAGGCCTTTTAATTATCCAATTATTTTGTTTCAAGCAGCAGCTGGTAAAAAGTAAAAAGACTTAGTGTTCTTCTTTCGTCTCTGTTGACATAAAATCAAGGATCAAAGCACCTTAATTTTTGGCCTCTGATTTTTCTTTCCTTGATTTAAACACGTCTGTTATGAGTTCAGTGGCCTTCCTGCCCCTTTGCTTATTTAGCAGTGATTAGTGAGTGCTGAAGCTGCAAAGCCTCTGAGTTTGCTGCATGGGATGAAGCCCCCATGGCACTGGGAGCTGATGCTGTGCAGAATGGGCCCTCACCCCATCAGCAGAACAGTTTTGACCCCCAAGAGTGAGACAGGAATGATTTATCCATGGGGAACTAACACAGGCAGAGAAGAAGGGCTGTGTGGGAAGTGCTCAGGAGACAAAAGCACCTGGTGTAGGTCACACCTCTGTTCAGGGACCTGCTGGAGGGGCTGGTGTGAAATTCCATGAGTGTTGGACTCCCAGTGTAGACCAGACTGGACATATTTTAAATCCTGCTCGATTTTTTCCCCCCACTTTAACAGAGCAACCTGTAGATCCAGCTTGGATCTCCCCTGGGTTTGTTGAAGAGCAGATACCCTGGACACACATGGTCAGATGGATTTTGCACCAGGCTTCATCTGAAGGATGAAGTTTCTGAAGAAACCTCATCCCAGTGGGCAGTTTGGACCACCCCAGATCAGGCTTGCCCCTGGAGAGGCAAATGGTGATTCCAGGTTCCAGCGAGGTGGGAGAGAGCAGGGCTGCAGCACAAAAATAAATACCACTCATTTTCCTGATTTCTCCTTGCTGATCCTGGACCTGCAGGTGTGATGGGCTGTGAGTCTCTAACCTGGCATGCAGAGTCCATCTATCCACGTGCATTCATGGACAGGTGTTGAATTTGTAATTTTTTCTTATTTGTACATATATATACACAAAACATGGGACTGCTGGAGTGGCTGTCTTGAAGGAATAAAAATTCCAACTCAGTCATCAGCCTCTTTTTACAGAGCCAAGCAAGGGAGATGGAAACAGCTGCTACAACAGCAGACAGAGTTCTCTTAGTTACAAGGTCTTTTAAAAGCTTTCTAGCAAATAGGATAATATTAAAAGTTTACAAGTATTTGCTAAAGCAAATTAATAAACTGACACGTGCATCTTGCATCTAACAATGCTTACTTGTGATAGTCTAAAACAATGGATAAAGCTTCATTATTAAGCTTATTTCTTGCTTAACATATTTTCTAAAGCCTATCTCTATATAGCATTATTATTTCTTGACCTTGCATCTTTAACTTTCTTACATTTCTCCATTCTGAGATCTGCTTTCACACGGCTTTCTGAGGGTTTTGTACCTTTTCTTTTTCCCACAGACAGGGATATTCATGTGTGCATAGACAGCTGGGAGGGGGAAGCAAGAGCCCAGGGGAGGCTTCCCAAGAGGCTGACTGGACAGCAGAGGCTCTGCAGGGGTTTCTGTGGAGCAGAGCTGGGTGCAGGAGGACAGCAGAGTGTGGGATCCCACCTGATCCCTGGGGAGCTCGGGCAGAATTCCGTGTCCATGCAGGGATGAGACCCAGCAGAGACCAGCACTGTGCAGGAGGAGGGCTCTGCAGGGAGCTCTGCCAGCTGAACAAGGCAGGTACTGATGCCTCCTGGAGGCTGGCCTGGAGCAGAGAGCAGCCAGAGCAGGAGGATAGATTTGGGATTGATGGAAATCCCTGGACACAGCCTGGGCAGTGCCCACCCCCAGGGAACCCAAAATGGGCACAGGATGGAGCCCAATGGGCCACCAGGTCCCAGCCTTGGATCAGTTCTGCTCCAGCAGCACTTCCAATTGTCCACTGTCCCATTCCAGCTCCAGGGGGTGCAGCAATTCCAATTCCACTGTCCCATTCCAGCTCCAGGGGATGCAGCTCCAGCCCTCCTCATTTTTTTTCTTCTCACTTCATTTTTTCTGTTCTCAGGCCTGAAACTTGTCCTTGGTCCCAAGCTAGAGAAGAATTGTTTTGTCTGTCTACTCTGTGAAGAGAGCTCACCAACACTTAATATGAAACCTGAAACTACCCACCAAAACAGCCCAGAATCTAAAAAATATAAAAGCTAGAACTTAAGGCATCAGTACCACCCAAAAGAGCAAATTTTGGATGCATCAGTTACTCCCAGCTCCTCCAATGGCTCTGGATGTCCTTGAATAAAGACTTTAAGCCTCTCTTGCAAGACTGGCACTGAAAAGTTTTTGCAGCTCTGTTAAGGTGGGTGCTTTTAGGTGAGCTCCATGTGGGCACACCTGGTCTGGAATTCCTCTTGTCACTCAGGTCAGCCACGCTGGAGGACCTGCTTCTAATTCATGCAGCTCTCCCCCAGTGCTCCCAAATCCACAGGAAGAGATCTCTTTGCTATGGGACACAGCAAACCCCAGGCTCCTCACCACCAGGAGAAGCTTGCTGAGCCATCCCTCACCTCCCCTTCCTTAGCTGCAGCTGTGAAAAAACAAAAATTCAACAGATGAGGGATTCCAGTGCCAAAGCAGCCTTTTGCTACCAGCACAGGGTGGGAGGTGAGGGGCGTGCTGGCATTCCCAATCAATCCCTGCAACAGAATGGTGACTCCATGAGTTTTTTGAACACAGGGCATGTTCAAAATCACCACCACTGTCTGGAGTCTCTCCTGGGGCAAATCTCTGGATGATCCCATGCTGGTTTTACCAGGGGACTTTGCTTAGGATGTTGGCTGACTGTAGGGCTCCTGTTGATAAAGCCAAGGAGGCTAGGGTCATGCCCTCAGCTGGGAAATGTGATGTCTAGAGAAGCTGGGCAGTAAATATTAACCCCATCAGCAACCTCACATTGTGCTGCTGATGTCTCCAGGCTGGAAGTATTGCCCTCACCAGCTCTTCTCCTTCAGTTCTGTCCAGCTGTGGCTCTGGCTCCTCCTGTCACCTTGGCCTTTGCTTTGGGCTGTTCTGTTTTGCAGCTCAGGAAGGTTTATTTGAGTCCCAAAGGCCCAGCTGACAATGTCAAATTTACTCTGATAAATGTCCACTTGTACAATGCACACCACATTCAGCCACTTGGGCTACACCAGGGGTTGGACTCAATGATCCTCGTGGTCCCTCCAAATTCAGGATATTCCATGATTCTGGGAACACAAATATGGCCCAGCTGCTGTGCTCACTGTCAAAACTAAGTCCACATGGAGACAAAGACCTTGGGAATGGTCCAACCCTCTAAACTTTGGACATCCAGAGAAGGTGACAGCTTCTCTCATGCCTCTTTGGGCTGAACCTTTCCTCAGAGCCTTGCTGTTTGTTTTTATGGGCAGCAAAGGGCAGGTGACCTCTGGTGACTGCCAAAGCAGCCCTGGGGCCATCCAAAGGCAGCTGAGGTGAGCACCTCCCTCACTGAACCTGCTGCACCTCAGCCCAAGCCAAGGGGGCTGAGACTGCTCTGAGTGGGCAGCTTCAGGTGTCCCAAAATCCTGTGATATCCCGGGAATATCCAGGGGAATGACCACAGAAGAGTTGGGACAGCAGAAATTTGGGGGGCCCTGGGTTTAAATCTGAAAAACCCCAGATGTGGCATCACCTGAGGACTTGGGCAAGCCTGAGGAACAGAAAACTCAGAGTCCATCTCTGAGGATGCAGCTCCATCTGGGGTTAACAGGAACAGCATTTGGGAAAAAGAAACCCAGAACTGGGGCTTGAGCACTCCCACAAACCAGAGTTTGAGGTACACACACAGGCTGGCTCAGGTTAAAGCTATTTGGGAAGCTCAGATAGATTTGGGGGTTCCAGAACTTAATCATATCAACAACCCCAGGTTATTCCTTTGAAAATTAAAGACTAATTAAAGAAGAAAGCCAAGGCAGAGCTCAGCACTGGGTCTCACTCAGAAGAACACGAATTTCACAGAGCAGGCACAGGAATGACAAACCATAATTAACATCTGGGAGCAAGCAGCGAGGACCTGGAGAGGCAGCGAGTCCTGTTGTAAATGAAATATCAGTTTGGTCAGAGGGTCAATAAAAATGGGCTTTCACCTGCTCCTAATTATTTGCCCCACTACAATAGCTGTCTGTTCCCACTGAGGGGAGGACAGGGCTGTGAGACAGGGTGTGCAGAGGGTGGAATTCACCTCTCTGAGGCAGCTCTGACCTGCTCACACTCGGGGCTTCGCAAGGGCAAAAGTCCTTTGCATAAAGGTGCTTTTCACCCCAGTGAGGGGCTGAGAGCACCTGAAAAATTGCATATTTTAAATCTGCTGAGCCCGTGGCTGCTGCTGGCTGGGCTCTGGCAGAGATGGAAGTGGCTGCAATCCAGCTGCAGAACCAGCCCTCCCCGTGTGTTCGTGCATCCAGGCAAATGCACCACGCATTCGAATTTCATCATAACCCGAATTTAAAAACAGNAAAAAACCAAAATTAAAAAAAAAAAAAAAAAAAAAAAAAAAAAAAAAAATAAAGAGAAAAAGAACAGAAAAAAGAAAAAAAAAAAGAAAGAAAGAAAGAAAGAAAAAAGCCCCACATTTTTTAAGCCTTCAAAACAAACGCTCTTTTCAACCCACTGGCAATTATGGAGAGGTCCTGATCCTTTCTGCATGTTGCTGTCAAACAAGTTTTCAGTAGGATTCAATAAAGTGATCTGACATTTCTTTGGAGATCTTTACACACAGTAGCTCAAGCCAGGAAAGAACTTTACTTCTGGCAGCTATGTGAATATTTTATTTTGCCCAAAGCTAGACAGGTGTGATCAAGAAGAACAGGGGGGAAAAATATATTAGCAAAAGGCCTTTCAGTGGTAATACAGGTGTTTGCTGGAGTGCAGTCGGTTTGGGTTGTGTGTGTTTTTTTAAAGGGGAAAATCTTAGTGGGGTTAAGATTAAAGGCACAGCACATTTATTTCTCATAGACTGAAAGTCAGGGAAGCATTTTCTAAAAGAGAGGGTAGGGTTTGCCCCTGGAAAGGGCATTTTGAACTAGATCTGAAATAAGGATTAAGCTCCTCATTCCCATAAGCTCAAAGAGACTTTGGCACATTTGATATTCCCTGGATCTGAGCCCTTCTCACCCAGCACTGGGGAGTCACTAAAGAGTTAAACGAGTTTATAATTCACAGAACAAGTCAATACATTCATTCAAACAGTTACAGAAAGGTCACAGGCTGGGATGCCTGAAACCTGCTTAAGCAACAATTTTTTGCTCCTAAGGTAAGTGAAAGGCAGGGCACATTTCCTGGAAGAGGCTGGAGAGCCTGCTAAAGCTCCAGGACAGGGGCAAGAAGCTGCACTGGGGGTTTTGGGATCTGGAAAGCCTCCTCCCAACTCAGAAGCTCAGGGAATTTGTTGGAAATGAGGGGTGGGTTGAGAAAAATCTGTAATTGAGGGCGTGTGGAAGAGTCTTGAATTCAGTGTCGAGGACAAAACGTGATGGAGGAGCTGGATGAGGTCCAGCAGGAGGGAGACCCCAAAATCCCACTGCAGGCTCTGCCCTTGGCAGTTCTGGATATTCTGGGGCCGTGTCTGGAGCTGGGATCCAGGAGAGGCCACAGAGAAAGGGGAGGGAGGGAGGGAGCAGCAGGGTCATTGATGGAGGAGGCAAAACTGATGTGTGTGATGGCCTTTGGAGACCCTGCAAGGTGTCAGCTCGACCCCAAACATCACAGAACAATTGCCTGAGTACCTGAGCTCACAGCATTTTGTGTGAAAATCCCTCTTTCTGCTTAATTTTTATCTTTGCACCACTGTACACAGGGTTTTGGTCTCTGGCAGAGGGGTGGACAAGAAATCAACCTGCAGGGGGTTCAAAAGTGGGAAGGAGAGCAGCCCAGGTGAGGAAAAAAGAGGGAAAAAAATGAAGGTAAAATAAAAAAAAAAAAAGTCAAAGAAAGAATAAAAGAAAAGAGAAAAAGAAAGAAAGAAGAGAAAGTAAAAGAAAAATATTAAAAGCAAAAAGAAAAGAAGAAAAAGAAAAAAGAAGAGAAAAAGAGAAAAAGAGAAAAAGAGAAAAAGAGAAAAAGAGAAAAAGAGAAAAAGAGAAAAAGAGANAGGTGAGGAAAAAAGAGGGAAAAAAATGAAGGTAAAATAAAAAAAAAAAAAGTCAAAGAAAGAATAAAAGAAAAGAGAAAAAGAAAGAAAGAAGAGAAAGTAAAAGAAAAATATTAAAAGCAAAAAGAAAAGAAGAAAAAGAAAAAAGAAGAGAAAAAGAGAAAAAGAGAAAAAGAGAAAAAGAGAAAAAGAGAAAAAGAGAGAAGAAGAGTCACTGGAGGGAAGTGGTAAATTTTTCTTCAGGTTAAATCTCACTTTGCATTGATCACACAGTGAGGCATGAAGGATCCCAGCTGCCATAACCAGAGCAGAAATATATTTAAGAGCCTTCAGAAAAATTGAAACATGATCAGGAAAAAATCAGGGAGCTGAGTCAGGGCAGAACTCCATCTTAGGAGCTCCAAACATCCTTCTGGAGGAAGTCCTTCCCTGAACCCAGAGGCAGCTGAGGGGGGGTCCAATCACCTCTCTGAGATGCCTTCACCCAACCCAAGCTGACTCTGGGACACCTTTAGGGGCTGGCCCAGGACGTGTCCCCGTTTATCCAGCAGGAAATGGGAGATTTGGAGCTGATGAGCACAGGTGGGACAGCAGAGGAGAAAGAGAAAGAGGGACAAGGCTGTGACTCAAACACAGCGAGCACTGGAGGTGCCTGGCGTGGGCTCTGACACCTTTGGGGGCTCTAAAGGGTGACACAGCCCAGGCTGTGCCAGGGGTGGGGTGGGACCAAGGGCTGAACCTTCTGAGCTGCTGCTCTCCAGGGCAGGGGCTGCCTGGCAGGTCAGGGGGCAAAGGAGAAAGAGAGAGGCTCTCCGGGCTGAGGTTCCAACCAGCAGCTTTACTGGGGTGCAAGGAGAGAGGCAAAGAGCCACGAGCACCCCTTGCAGGGGGGTTTCTAGAGCTGCAGATTAGGGGGTGGGCACAGAACAGGAGCCAGTGAGGAACATTTGGGGGGTTTAGGTCACTTGGGGTTGGTGGGAGGAGAGAGGAGCTCATGTGCACCAATGGGACATCGAGGTTTGGAGACACCCAGGAACACCCAGGGGGAGGAACAGCAAAGGGATTGGCTCTGGGGAGGAGTGAGAGGGAAGGGAGCAGAACAAGGGGAGGGGTGATGGTGATTGACAGGGAAAGGACCAGAACAAGGGAAGGGGCAAAAGTGATTGACAGGGAAAGGACCAGAACAAGGGGAGGGG
>VXBS01002879.1:101798-119476 GCA_013400255.1 Sitta europaea
TTTTTTTTTTTTTTTTTTTGCATTGGTGCTGTCTCGTGCTCGAGGTTGGGAAGTTGCCTGCTGCTTCCCTGAGTTACTGAAAACATCTGGTCCTATTTTGGGGAGGAAAAGCCACTTTTGTGGCTGTTTAGGCAGCACAGCCCCACACGAAAGGAGGGCTCCGGGCTCGGAAAGCTTCAGGATCTTCGGAGCCTCTCAAAAGCCTTTTAATTACCTTTGAAATAGGACAGGTCTCACTCTTTGGGGAGCATCACGAGACCTGAGAGCAGAAAAAAGCTGAGAGAGCTGGTCCCACCGACTCCCAGCTCCAAGCCAAACAGGTTTGGCCAGCCCTAATTAAGGTAATTAATATCCTCAAGCCTGTTATTAAGCAAGAAGCAGTAACAGGGAGTCTCCCCTTTACCTCGGGGTCCTGCTGAGCGCCTCAGCCTGACAAGCAGCCCATTGTCAGCCCCAGGGTGGGCTGCTGCTGCTCAGGGGAACCTTAGGAAGTCACCAGGTGAGCCCCCATCCCCTGCCCAGCACTGGGAGGTGATTCCAGGCCGTGTTCCAGCACGTGTCTTGGACACAGCGGTGCCTGGCGGGAGGGCTGGGCAGTGGGAGAGGGGCTGAGAGGGGCTGGGAGGGTGGCCCAGCTGATTCCCTGCTCCCCATGAGACAGGGGGGTCAGCTGGGACCACCCCGAGGGCAGGGTCAGGTGTGCACGTCACCCCCAGGGAGCTGGAGAGTGAATTTGCACCTCAGTTTGGGCCTTAGGCTGGAAGACTCGTGGATGTGAGGCAGTGCTGGAAAGGGAGCTCATTTCAAAGACCCTGGTGAGCCTTCAAAACAAAATAATGAGTGTAAATCGGGAGAGATAATGAAAAAATCCCATTTAAGTGTAAGAAGCAGATTTTTTAACTGTGAGGGTGGTCAAACAGAGGACAGGGCTGTCCAGAGAGGTTGTGGAGCTTCCGTTTTTTGGAGAAAGGCAAAGTCCAATGGGATGTGGTCCTGGACAGCCTGTTCTGGGTTGCCCTGCTTGAGCAGAGTGATCTCCAGAGACCCCTGGCTGCCTCAATTGTCCCATGAATCTATGAAATTAAATACACATTAAATAATGGTATGCAGCAAATTCATAGGATCATCCCAGAATGGTTTGGGCAGGAAAAGAGACCAAAACTCATCCAGTCCCACCCCTGCCAGGAGCTGGGACACCTTCCATTATCCCAGGGTTCTCCAAGCCCTGTCCAGCCTGGCCTTGGACAGTTCCAGGGATCCAGGGGCAGCCACAGCTGCTCTGGACACCCTGTGCCAGCCCCTCCCCACCCTCCCAGCCAGGAATTCCTTCCCAATATCCCATCCAGCCCTGCCCTCTGGCAGTGGAAGCCATTCCCTGTGTCCTGTCCCTCCATGCCTTGTCCCCAGTCCCTCTCCAGCTCTCCTGGAGCCCCTTCAGGCCCTGGCAGGGGCTCTGAGCTCTCCCTGGAGCTTCTCCAGGTGAACACCCCCAGCTCTCCCAGCTTTCCCTCCTAGGAGAGATGCTCCAGCCCACAGAGCACCTTCATGGCCCTTGAATATATAAAAATATATTTATAATTAATATATTTCTAAATGAATATGGATGTATAATGTAGACTCTGGTGGAACACAAAGTACTCCAGGCCTTTCTTTCCTGGTGGGACTCATCCAGGCAGCCTCACCAGGAAGACACCATGAGGCTCCCAAGGCAGCAATCCCTGGTGCACAGCAGATGCAGGAGAGATGCTCTGCCACCAACCTCCCCTTTGGCTTGTGCAAAAAAAAAGGACCTGGCCACTTTTCCTAACCTCATACCTGTTTGTTCCAGTCCTTTTTCCCCCCTCAGTGCCCCCAGGTAGGAAAATTCCTCCCAGAGGAAAGCACTGTTCCAATCTATTTTGTTTTTCAGTCAAGTACAAGAGTTTGGTATTTTTCCACTGGAAATTCTTCTCTGATGCCTTCTTGCAAACATGCATAGGAGGAAAATTTGCTTTTCCCCTGCTGGCCTGTGAGAGTCCAAGGTGTCAGGCTGCCCTGCAGGAATGTGGATACCATGGCAAGGGAGCTGGAAGGAGATGAGCAGCCCCTGGAGCAGCACACCCAGGGAATGGCTCCTGCATCCCAGCCAGCCTTAAAGAGGGAAGGAAAGAGCATGAGGGCTCAGAAAAGCAGCAGCAGTGTGGTCCTGGATGGTTTCCCACAGGTGGATGGAATAGGGGTGTCCCAGTGTGTGCACACAAGTAGTTAGATCTGTTCAGCAAAAGAAAAAACAATCCCACTTTCAGTCCAAAAACAGAACAACTGAAGGACATTTTCTATAGGAGCTGATATTCTGAGCTTGAGACATCCCATCCCCATCATGCCACTTCCATGGAAGTGTCCAAGGCTGGGCTGGACAGGGCTTGGAGCAACCTGGGATAGAGGAAGGTGCCCTGCCCATGGCAGGGTTGGGATGAGATGGTCTTTAAAGGTCTCCAACCAAAATGTTCTGTGATTCTGTGATGTTCTTCAGGATCTGGGTTCCCTTTCCATGAAGATTGATATCTCCATGGGTCTGGGTTCCCTTTCCATGAAGATTGATATCTCCATGGGTTTGTCAAGCCTTGCAAACCTCAGGGGCTGCCTTGAGCCACGGATGACAACCACTGAAATGGAAAGTCACTGAAATGGAGAGCTTCAAACTCTGAGCAGCAAGCCCCAGGACCAGGGCTGGCTGTGGCCATGGCTCTGTGTTTGGGGGATTATCCATGAGGATGGGATGTGGAAGGATTTGACCTTTGCCTTTAACTCCTGGTCTTGTGCAAAGAGGAGTTTTTCTTCCTGCAGGAGGACAAAATCCTCAGTTAACTCCAGTGCAAACTGGGGTAGAAGTTCTTGGCCCAAAAATGTGAGTTCACCCCACCAAAGCTGCTGCTGAGAGGAACAAACCACTGAGGTCTCTGCTCTCAGCAGCAGCAGACAGCCACAGGTGGGCCTGGAAAATTTCATCCCAAATACTGAAAGCAAAGCTCAAAGACCAATTTCTAGTGGGAAGTGTCAGACCCAACTCCATCAGAGCTGGACAGAGCCCAGGAGGCAGGGCAAGCTCCAGCCCTCTGCTCTCAACCNCCCCAGTCCCTCTCCAGCTCTCCTGGAGCCCCTTCAGGCCCTGGCAGGGGCTCTGAGCTCTCCCTGGAGCTTCTCCAGGTGAACACCCCCAGCTCTCCCAGCTTTCCCTCCTAGGAGAGATGCTCCAGCCCACAGAGCACCTTCATGGCCCTTGAATATATAAAAATATATTTATAATTAATATATTTCTAAATGAATATGGATGTATAATGTAGACTCTGGTGGAACACAAAGTACTCCAGGCCTTTCTTTCCTGGTGGGACTCATCCAGGCAGCCTCACCAGGAAGACACCATGAGGCTCCCAAGGCAGCAATCCCTGGTGCACAGCAGATGCAGGAGAGATGCTCTGCCACCAACCTCCCCTTTGGCTTGTGCAAAAAAAAAGGACCTGGCCACTTTTCCTAACCTCATACCTGTTTGTTCCAGTCCTTTTTCCCCCCTCAGTGCCCCCAGGTAGGAAAATTCCTCCCAGAGGAAAGCACTGTTCCAATCTATTTTGTTTTTCAGTCAAGTACAAGAGTTTGGTATTTTTCCACTGGAAATTCTTCTCTGATGCCTTCTTGCAAACATGCATAGGAGGAAAATTTGCTTTTCCCCTGCTGGCCTGTGAGAGTCCAAGGTGTCAGGCTGCCCTGCAGGAATGTGGATACCATGGCAAGGGAGCTGGAAGGAGATGAGCAGCCCCTGGAGCAGCACACCCAGGGAATGGCTCCTGCATCCCAGCCAGCCTTAAAGAGGGAAGGAAAGAGCATGAGGGCTCAGAAAAGCAGCAGCAGTGTGGTCCTGGATGGTTTCCCACAGGTGGATGGAATAGGGGTGTCCCAGTGTGTGCACACAAGTAGTTAGATCTGTTCAGCAAAAGAAAAAACAATCCCACTTTCAGTCCAAAAACAGAACAACTGAAGGACATTTTCTATAGGAGCTGATATTCTGAGCTTGAGACATCCCATCCCCATCATGCCACTTCCATGGAAGTGTCCAAGGCTGGGCTGGACAGGGCTTGGAGCAACCTGGGATAGAGGAAGGTGCCCTGCCCATGGCAGGGTTGGGATGAGATGGTCTTTAAAGGTCTCCAACCAAAATGTTCTGTGATTCTGTGATGTTCTTCAGGATCTGGGTTCCCTTTCCATGAAGATTGATATCTCCATGGGTCTGGGTTCCCTTTCCATGAAGATTGATATCTCCATGGGTTTGTCAAGCCTTGCAAACCTCAGGGGCTGCCTTGAGCCACGGATGACAACCACTGAAATGGAAAGTCACTGAAATGGAGAGCTTCAAACTCTGAGCAGCAAGCCCCAGGACCAGGGCTGGCCATGGCCATGGCTCTGTGTTTGGGGGATTATCCATGAGGATGGGATGTGGAAGGATTTGACCTTTGCCTTTAACTCCTGGTCTTGTGCAAAGAGGAGTTTTTCTTCCTGCAGGAGGACAAAATCCTCAGTTAACTCCAGTGCAAACTGGGGTAGAAGTTCTTGGCCCAAAAATGTGAGTTCACCCCACCAAAGCTGCTGCTGAGAGGAACAAACCACTGAGGTCTCTGCTCTCAGCAGCAGCAGACAGCCACAGGTGGGCCTGGAAAATTTCATCCCAAATACTGAAAGCAAAGCTCAAAGACCAATTTCTAGTGGGAAGTGTCAGACCCAACTCCATCAGAGCTGGACAGAGCCCAGGAGGCAGGGCAAGCTCCAGCCCTCTGCTCTCAACCACCCTCTGTGCCAGGACCTCTCTCATCCTGGCCAGGACCAACCTTCACTGCACCAGCTTCACACCCCACAGAGCCAGAGGAGAAAGACTCTTTAATTTCTTCTAACAAAACCTTCCCAAGCTTTATAGGAACAGGTAAAACACCCATGTACCTGTAGAAAAGATAATAAAGGAATAATTTTGTTTTAAAAATCAGGCTTTGTCTGAGGTGGGGAACAGAGAACAACATTCCAGCAGGTTTCAAAAGCAAACTGGACATTGATGCAGATGGAGATTCAGAAGGGTGACCCTCTGGTGCCCAGCAGGCAGAGGATCTCCAATGCCTGGCATTTCAGGGAGACAAGCTCTTTATTCATCTGGAGATCACTGCTATATATTGTTTTGCTGCTCAGGTATGAGTCTGTGGCCTCAGAGCCTGATCCAGTGAGCAATAACTCTGCACTGACCTCAAGAAGCTTTGGCTCAGGCACAGAATGAACTCAAAACCAACATCTCTGAGCTTCCTAAAGAGAAATTCCCTCTCTTCACATTTCTGAGGCCAAGCAAACACTTTAGCACAGTGGCTGCTTTCAGGGCTGGGCTCAGGTACACGGCCTCAAGTACATTTGCCACGGCCAAGGAGGAAGCTCTCCACATGAGTGGGGAGGAGAAATCTCTTCATCAGAAAGTGTCTGACTGGACAAACATCCTTCCTCAACATCGTCCAGCCCTGATAAGGTCCCAGCACTAGACGGGCAGAATCTCTGCAGAGAGGATCTTTAACAATTCTTTCCCCACTTGGGCAGCTGCCAGTTGCTCAACCTGGGTAATAATTTGCTTTGTGAGTAAGAACACCCAGATCCTTCGTGCTTGACCTGTGTCCTGCCTGGAAAATTCAGATGAGTGATCAAGGGTCCACGCTGGCTGTTGGGAATGTCCACGTTGGCTCATCCATCCTCTCCTGGTAGTTTGCAGCACACCCAGCGTGCTGATACACAACTGCTGTGCCAAGCCAGGAAATCACTGCTGTCCCCACGAAGAATCGCTGGGAAAATCATTGGATTATATTATAAATTCCTGGCTGGGGGAGAAGGGGAGGCAGCCGTGCCAGCAGCCGGAGCGCGGGGCCAACAATCTGTCAGAGGGGAGATGTCCCAACACCAGATCTATATCCCTTAAAGGGATTAATTAAATCAAACCAATTCACATCACTTCACACGGTCAGCAGCTCATCACGAAGCAAAACAAAGGGAGGGAGGGAAAGGAGGAGAACGAGACAGGCCAGCTCTGCTCCCTGCGACTCAGCCGGAGCAAATGGTGCAGGAGGCTGCCAGCCTCCCCTCCGTGCCCTCCCGAGGGGGGCACGGGCTGGGCAAGCACATCCAGATGCCTGCAGGGAGAGACAAGTGGCTAATTAGAGTCCTGACCATGAAGGGCACTCAGCAGCTCTGGGAGGGCCTCTCCCCCAGCCCAAAGATGCTGCCAAGAGGAAAACACGCCAGGCGCGAGCTGCGAGCTTTGGTCACACCTTTTATTTTTTTTCTTTCCCTATATTTTTTTTATTCTCTTGCTGGCTGTGTGATAATTTTATACTAATTGTCAGCTTGTGTTGCTGTAACCATCTCAGCAGCATGGGGCTGGAAATTCAAATATCCATCAGCTGTTGAGCAGTGGAGTTCCAAGTGGGAGGAGAAGGTTGGGATCAGCGAGGATTCCAAAATTGTTTCAGCCACCTAGACTTTGGGCACAGCCCCTTTTCTTTTGGTAAATTCTGAATCTGTAACTTTTCCAAGGTCTGCTGTGCTTCTCCATGCTGCTGATTCCTCAAGAGGAAAGTCATGACTCCTCTGAAATTTCAGGAGCCCAGAAGTTGGGACAGAGGAATGAGAAACGTCAGGAGCCCCAGGAATCACACAGCAGTTGGTAATGCTGAAACCATATTCCCAAGGGAAAAAAAATTCTGCAAAAAACACTGAAAATAATTAGTAGGGAGAAAACCCTCCTGAGGTTTTCTCTAAACCCGTGGTATTTATTTTGCAGTTCAGAATAGCTGAGGATGCTCCTGGCATTTTTAGTGAGTGGGAAGCCAGGGCTCAGAATGATCAAATCATGTTTTGAGCACAGCCATGGATTTTTTTCCTCCCTCTTTGGGGCCCTCTGGCTGCTCTCATTTGGACTTGCCTTGGAGGAGATCACTAAATTCAGCTCTGGTGATGCACCTAAAACCAGCATCTATTTTTCAACAGCAGGATTGAATTCAAATAAAGTAATTTACCAGCAATAATTAGAACAACCTGAATTTCTCACCCTTGGCTTGACCATATATCAGAGAGGGCAACCAAATTTTTCACACTCATTCTTCTCTCATATTTTAAAATTTCTTTGGAAGAAGTTCTTATCCCCATTTGAGGACTTGTTGTCCTCAATTGTCCCCCTGAAATCTCCAGCAGAGGTCACAAATGAATCATTTCTGCTGGGGGCTGAACCAAACTTTTATTTGCAGAACTCTAGAAGTGGAAAAGGCTTTTTCAATATTTTTGTACTAATTTGCTCATTTGTTCTGCTTGGGCTTACCAGGATAAAATTATCACCCAATTTAGGCCACCAAAAACGCTATTCAGAGCAGCTGAGTGTGAGTTGGTGTTCTGGACAATTTTTGGAGTGTTTTTTATTTCATAAATTAATAAAACTGTCTTAGGCACATCCCATTTCCCACCAAACTTGCCAGACATCATTATTTTGCCCCAAAATTTCTGATTAAAAGCAAAAGAGAAATATCCATTGCAAGAGCAGCTCATACCTGCTCTAATGAGTAAATAAGTAATTGCACCATCAAATCACTCCCTCCCTCGAGGATTTTATGATAAGGGCAAGGCAGAGGGAAGGAGAAGGTTGGTCTTGGATCTCTGACCTTATGAGGGGCTGATCCAGCAGTGATCCTCACATGGAGCTGCTCTTTGTCCTTCCCGTGGTGGCCTGGATCTCACCTTGCTGAGGAATGGGAAAAATCCCATTATTACAATAATTTCCCTCCCTGTTCAAGCTGGAAGGAACCTATTGGACCTCACTCAACCCACAGGGCCTGAAATGGATGGGAATAAAAACCTGTTCTCATCCTTGTGCAAGATCTTCCCGAGGCACTGGAGAAGGGGACACAGGAACAGCAGCCTGGGTGGCCCTGCCAGTGTCAAAGCAGCTTTTTAGAAGCTCTTAAACAGGGCTAGATCTGCTGGCACATTTTTTATTTATTTTAATGCAGAGCATTTCTTTCTTGGCACTCAAGAGGCATTGAATCCATGACTTAATCCGGCAGATCTGCACCAGAAAATCATCCAAGTGTATTGGCCAAAAGGGGTGGGGAAGCAGATTAAAAGAGGGGAAAAAAAATCAACAACTGGTTTAAAGTCTAAATAACCGCGTTGGGTGACATCTGTGGGAGTGAGGTTGAAATCCTGAGTGGGAGACAAATGGAAATCACCCCAGACCACAGAGCTGGTGTGACATTTGCCACCCCACGTGGGCAGGCTGGGTTTGTGTGGGAAGAAAACGAGGACAGAAGCTCTGGTGAGGAATTGGAGCGTGGTCCCACCTCTTCTGATTGCAGCTGAGGTGGGATTCATCCTGTCCCCTGGCAGGGATGAAAGTCAGCAGACAAATTAAACCCCCCCCAAATTGAGGTGTTCATACCAAATATCTTCCTAGACACCTGGAGTTTGAGCTCCCAGAGGAAAGAGTGAAGATGCTGGGCTTTGTCCAGGCACTTAAACCTCAAAGAATTTGACCCAAAAGATGTTTTTCCTGAGCTCCTGAGCAAAGACCTTGTCCATGGAATGAGTGCCCCCAACCCTGACCCAGGGGGGCAGGGGGGATTCTGACCCTGCCAGGGGCTGGGCTGCAGCACTGCAGCTGCACTGGAATTCTCACAATACAGAATTGTTATTGCTGTCCCCATCTCTCTGCCTGAGAGCCCCTCAATTCCAAAATGATAATTTGGAGGGAGGGGGTTTGCATTCTCCATTCCAGGGGAGGCTCCTTCCTCAGCAGGTCACTCAAACTGAGACAGGAGGAAAACCATCCCAGGGAGGATGGCAGCTTGCCACAAAAATGTTCCAAATTTTCGTGTGGCACCCTGAGCTCAGTGCCTGGGACATGTCCTGACACACAACTCGATGCCTGGCAGGCTCCACAGCACTGCTGGGGAGATGGAGAGGTCTGGAGTGGACAGGAGCCTGTTCAAACCTGGGGAATTGCAGTGGAGAAGCCAAATGTTGCACAAGAAAGGGGCCCAGCCCAGAATTAGCCAATCCCACATCTCAAGGGCCTAGAGGACCACGTTGGAGCACTGCTGCCCAAGGTGGGAACATCTCCAGGAGGGAGATTTGGTGGCATGGGTTGTCCTGAGAAGGTGCCTCTGTTGATCATGACAATGGGAACATCTCAGATTCGGTGGAACAGGTTGCCTTGGGAGGGAGAGAGCTGAGGAAACAAAACAGGAGGAACCCAAAGGATGGTCATTTTTCCAAGCCTGGGAATTGCACCAAAGGAAGTTCATGTCAGGATCTCACTGGCCAGGGCAGTGCCAAGCACACCCAGCACTCCCACAGGGACCAAAATGAAGCCCAACCCAAGTGAAAATGAGACTCAAACTTCAGCTTGCAAGAAGCTTTGGGGATTTGGGCACCTGAAGAGGAACACATCAGAATTTAACCCTTCCTCACAAATTCAGCCATATTCCCAAATAACCAGCTCTCGGTGTCCTTGTGTCCAAATTTCCTCAGCAAGCCCTAAGGGCCAGGAGTCATCTTTTTTTTTCTTGGGGGAAAGGTGGGGATGGTCCCAACTGGCTTTGCAGAGGAGGACACAACCTGCCCCATTGGCCTTGCAGCCCTGGTGACCTCCAGGCACCAGAGATGAGCCCAGGGGCTGTGCTGGCTCCACCCCAGGAGTGTCAGCACACAGGGGGATTGTGGTGCTGACAAATCCCTTTAGCCTGGGGGTTGTGGAGAGGGATTCTCCAAATCCTATCAAAAAAAACCCAAACAATTCAAGGAGTGGGAGAAGCTGGACAGTACACATGGAGTGAAGGTGAGGAAGCTGCAGAGCCTGGAGACAGAAAAATCTCAAAAGGGAGAGGGGGAGAAAGTGATGTCCCTGCTCAGTCCATGCCCAGGGGCTAACCTAGCCTGGAAAATACACTCACAGGTGGTCCATAGGCCCTGGACACAAGGGGTGAGGCTTCTATTCCAGACTGCCACATCCAAGCTGCCTCTGGCACTGTGAGTTTCCCCCTCCTCACCCTGTTTGGAGCAGTTGGAGGAGTTTTTTCACATGTCTGTCCTCACCTGCACGGCTGCAGCTAAAACTGCTCAGCAGGACGTGCTAAGGTGATGTCAAGGCTGTTTGCCAGCCTGCCCAGCAGCAAGAAGCTGGTTTGACAGCCAGGGATGACAGGGAGAGAGGAGAAAAGTGGCTGGCTGGCTGCCCTGGGAGCAGGGAGGGCACTGGGGATGTCTGTGGGTTTCAGCTGAAATGCCCAGTTACGTGTGGGAGGTGAATGAGGAGCAGGGGTGGTCCACAGATGCTCCCCAAAACCCAGTTCCCTGCTCCAGGGGGTGTTTTAGTGGATAAAATTCCCAAAACTTGCTCATCCCACCTGGTGACCTGTGAGAGGGGATGCTCTGGGGGTTCTGCACATCACTGGAGTGGGGCTCAGTCCCCAGGCACAGACTGATATATCCTGAGAGAGCAGCATCCACAGGGATGTTGTAGCTGAGCACAGATCACCACCATCATCAATTTTATTATTAACAATAATAATATTTATTAAAATATTGCTACCAGTAAGTGCTCTAAGTTATTACTGAGGCTGGCAGTGGAGGGGGTGGACAGGAACTTTTCTCAAGACAAAACCAGGGATTTTCGTCCCTTGCTGTGCTTCACAGGGACTTCTCAAAGCCCTAAATCAGTGGGAGAAATCAAAGATGCTCTTCCTGGGACAGCAGCAAGGCCACACTGAGTGTCCTCCTGCACCTGAGCAATTCCCTCACCCACCAGCCTTCGAGGTGAATTTTACAGTGAATTTTCAGTTTCTCTGTGCTCTGCTCTGCACGCAGGAGCTGAGGAGCTCTTTGTTGCAACCTGGATGTCCAAAACCAGGTCAGCTGCAGGCACCTGACCTTGTCCTGGAGGAAAAGCACCTCCTGAAGAAATTCCCAGCTGGGGATGGACACCTGCTCTCACAGGAGACAGGTGAGAAGTGATGCAGGCAGGAAAGTGGTGGCTGGTGTTGGATGGAGCCCTTGTTCACTGCCCCATCGCTTTATTATTCCCATAATAATTAACATTATTAATTATTATTGCCACCAGCCAGCACACCTCGCCCCCGTGCTGGCATCCATGTGCTCTGAAAGTAAATTTGCTTTGCAAGGAGGCTGAAAAACGTGCACTTGAAGAGGAAGGGAATAGACCCAACTCGTTTACACAAACAAGCAGGAGAACAGGCTTGTCACATTCCAGGCGTGTTTCCCCCGGCCGCCGGCCCCCTCCTGCTCCCATGAAGGAAAAAAGGCTTTTTCAAACGAAATCCAGCATGGAAAGCTCCCCATCCACAAAAATCCTGAGGGGGATCTATTTGTGAGGTGGCCTGGCTGTATCTGAGCACCCAGGGTAATTTTACCATCCTTGCCTTGGTTTGAAACACGGAGGGAAGGGGTTGGATTTTCCCCTTGGGAAGGCTGTCATCACCTCCTGAACGACATGGGATGGCTCTGTCGAGGCTGGGGAACATTTTAGTGTCCAAAAGACAAGGGCTGGGGGACATTCCTGGGTCCACCCTCTCTGGGGAGACTCCAGTGCATCCCACCGGCACCTCAGGGATGCTCCCTTGGGATGTCTCGGTCCGGGAGCCCGGAGGGGAGGCTGAGCCTTGGTTTGCAGGGCTGGGGAAGAGAAAATCCAGGAGGGCAATCAGATAAGGCACATTCCTGGGCGCACGTTACTGGAATGACTCCGCGGCGCTAATGCCCATACTTGACCGAGGAGCTGCACAAATCCACTTGATTTATGGAGCAGAGGCACGGGCAGAGCCAGCCTGAGGAGAGGGAGGGGTGTTTTCCCACCCCCCGTGGAACAGGGACAATGTCTCTGCTGTGCTTGAGGTGCTGCACAGAGAGAAAATGGGAAATGCCAGGAGAGAGATAAGGCAAACCCGGAGCGTGTCCATCACTCCTCGGCTCTTTATCAGCCACCTGGGCACCTGGACAGAGGGATCCCGCTGGCTCAGGGCTTGCAGAGACAGCAGGAACTCAGTATTAATGAGGGGGGAAGCAGCTCAGCCTCCCCCACACCCCGGGGCTGTCCCTGCTCACCCCACATCTGAAACCATCTTCTCCATGGTGCCCAGGTCACCCCCACACACCTCCCAACACCAAATTGGCTTTCCCTCTTTTTGCTGGATACTTGGCTGAGACAATTTCAGAGTGTTGTGATTACATTCAGCACATATCTCAGAATGGTTTGGAAGGAACTTCAATAATTCCACCCCATGCCATGGGCAGGGACACCTTCCACTATCCCAGGTTTCTCCAAGCCCTGTCCAACCTGGCCTTGGACACTTCCAGGCATCCAGGGGCAGCCACAGCTTCTCTGGGCTGTGCCTGCCAGTCCTTCATCACCCTCATATTCAGGAATTTCTTCCTAACGACTGATTAAAAAGCTCTTTTGTCAGTTTAGCCATCATCCCTGTGGATGACAGTATGGTCTCATTTTGCAGAGGAAACTGGGGCACAAAAGAGATGTGGTGACATCCATTCTCTGGAGGAGTGACCAGGCCTGAAAACGGGCTGGAATTGCCTGTGGTGATGCTTCAGCTTCCCTGAGAGAAAATTCTTTGTCTTCACACCTCAAGCTGGAGGGGGAATTCAGAAGGGTCTGATGTGAAAAGCCCTGTTGGGGGAATTCAGAAGGGTCTGGTGTGAAAAACCCTGTTGGAATCTTGCCCTGATTACTGAGATTTGGGGCTGTTTATTTTCTGGTCCCAAGAGAAATCAGAATAACACAAGGACTCAGAAACACCAGAAACACGAGCTGCCAGCTCCTGAATGCTCTCTGCCTCAGTTTCTCCACCTCCCATGGGCTGAGCTCTGCTTTGATCCCCCCATCCCAGCAGAAATCCAAGGGGATTTCTGTGTTTTTACCCAAAACAAGAGCATGGCTCCAGCAGCCTGGGTGTTCCTCATCAGTTCAGCCTAAATCTGCACTGGGCTCAGCGTGCTGTGATTATCAGCCCAAACCCCATGCTTTGGGTTGTGCTGCCATGGCCCCAAAATTCCAACCCCCTGACCACCACCTGGTCCACCCCAGCCTGTGGAGTTTCCTGACTTGCAGCTTGTTTTGGAACATTTCCTCCCCAGGCTGACTCAGGCCTCAGGTATTTGAGAATTTGGCCATTCCTGAGCTAAGTCACCTTCCCAGCACTGGGAGGGACTTTGGAAATCCTCAGGGGAGCACCCAAGTTCCCACCAGCCCTGGCTATGGCATGTTTTCCCCTTCCCAGGCACCCTGGAGTGATGGAGGAACCTGCAGGGGATGCCCCCAATACATGCCTCGACACCAGAGGAGATTTTTGGTGCTGGGACCAGGACAGAGAAACCAGAACTGCATTTTTCATGCCCAGCTGGAAAAAGCAGCAGCAACAGCATCTCCTTCAGGGCCAGTGTGATGCCTCTTGGCTGGGGGTGGAAGGCAGGAGGCCTTGGGGCTCAGTGTGGGTCTGTCCTGGCATGGGGATGGTGTGGGACAAGGACACAAGGTCCTGTCACTGTAGAAATAACACACAACACAGACTCTTGTGATTTTTTTCTCTCAAAGGTTGCACAAAGAATAAATTTATTTTCAGGGATCATTCTCTTGCATATAATTTCCCACAGACCACTGTGATTGGTGAAAGAAAAACAAACTTCTTCACCATTGGTCAAACCAGAAGGACATCAAGAGAGATCTCTCTTCTCAGAAAGAATTCACAATGTGAATACTGTTAAAAAAAACTATCTCTTGGTGTTTATGTTCTCTCTCTGGGAACAAGTTTCAGAAAATCCAAACATTAGAAACTCAGAAACTTCAGGCCTGAAAAGCAAACCATAAGGTCCTGTTCTGAACTCACTGCTCCTTGACGTGCTCCCACCATTCCCCACTGTGAAGAAAATTCAAAGCTCCATCAATGCCCAGATGCACCCAGCAAAGGGCAGGAGTTTGGCTGAGCTGCCTCAGTCAGGAATTGGACATTTTTTTGGAGCCCAGGCACCTCTAGACTCCAAAAAGTCCATGTGAGCTGCAGAATTCCATGGAATTCTGAAATTCATTCATGGAATGTCACACACAGGAGCTGGATACAGGCACAGCTGCCAAGGGCCTGAAATCTGGGAGGAAATCTGAAATCCAAAAGTGAGCCTGCTGTGAAGGCTCTCCTCGAATGCACAGCAGCACATCATGTCCCAAGGTGCCACCCAGGTGAGGGACAGCCCACACGTGGCACAGCAGCCCTGAGAGACCCTGGCACAGGTGCCCAGAGCAGCTGTGGCTGCCCTGGATCCCTGGCAGTGTCCAAGCCCAGGTTGGACAGGGCTTGGAGCAGCCTGGGACAGTGGGAGGGGTCCCTGACCGTGGCAGGGTGAACAAAAGAGCTTTAAGGCGCCTTCCAACCCAAACCATTCTGTTCTGAGGTAAACTGAGGCACCAGGTCGTGACACACTCCATCCTAGAGGATCCTGCTCGTCTGCCACAGAAGGCATTTCCTACAGACACAACCAGGGCTGAGGGACCACAGCAAAAACATCCCCTTGAATCACCAAGAAAAAGCACTTTGGTGCCTAAATCTGTCCCATGAGGTCCAAACACAGATATCCCCGTGGATGAGGGATGGGGAATCCATCAGGGAAGGAGGAACATCAGAGGTGTTTTCTGCTTTGCTCTGCCTGTTCAGAGCCCCTACAGCAGGTGGGGACGAGCCAGAAGAGCCCTGTGCCACCACAGTGGGCTTGGATGGCAGACCCAAGGATTCCCCCGATCCCTAGGGAAACCCCAGCCCGTCCTTGCAGACGGATAGCCCCCAGAGCAGGAGGGCAGCCCCGAGGGACCGCCCGTGCTCCGGCCCGGAGCCCGCCCGTGTGCGGCCAGGGCAGAACGCCCGCCCCGGGGCGACAGGGAAACGACCCCGGGGGTGAGCCCTGAGCCCTGAGCCCTGCCCCACCTCCCGGGATGGGCCATGGCCCCCCAGACACAGCCTGACCCAGAGCCGCGGCATCCCAGGGCACGGGAGCGCAGGAGCACAGGGTCACGGAATCACTGAATCACAGAGCTACAGGATCCCAGAGTCCCAGAGTCACAGGATCACAGGATCACAGGAACACAGAGTCACAGGGTCACAGGGTCACAGACCTACAGAATCACAGGAGCACAGGATCACTGAATCCCAGAATCACAGAGTCACAGGATCACAGGATCACTGAATCACAGAATCCCAGAATCCCAGAATCACAGAGCTACAGGATCACAGAATCACAGGATCACAGGATCACATGATCCCAGAGTCACAGGAGTTTTGGGTCACAGAGTTACAGAATCCCAGGACCACAGAATCCCAGGATCACAGGATCCCAGAATCCCAGGGTTGGCAGAGCCCTCCAGGACCATCGAGTCCAACCCAGCCCCAGCCCCTCACCCAGCCCTGGCCCCCAGTGCCACAGCCAGTCTGTTTGAAACACAGCAGGGATGGGGACTGCACCACCTCCCCAGGCAGAACATTCCAGCACTTTATCCCTCTTCCCATGAGAAGCTTCCCCCTGCTCTCCAGCCTGTGTTTCCCTGGGGCAGCCCTCGAGGGGTGACCCCAGCAGTGCCCAGCACAGGGGAACAGTGACCCCCTGCTCCTGCTGGCCACACCAGCCCTGATCCAGGGCCACCACCCCCTGCTCCTGCTGGCCACACCATCCCTGATCCAGGGCCATCACCCCCTGCTCCTGCTGGCCACACCAGCCCTGATCCAGCCAGGATGCTCTTGGCTCCTTGGCCACCCGGGCACAGGGCTGGCTCCCACCCAGGGCTGGCAGGTCACCGAGGGACGGTTCCCAAGCAGCCACCGAGGGGTGGCGACCTGGCAGGATGCTGGAAAAGAGCGGTTCTGCCCCAAATTGCCCTGGGGCCCGCGGGGGAAGGCAGGGCTGGAGCGGATGGAGCAGGAGAGGGGAATTTCCCTTCGCTCATGTCTAGGGTCGCTGCTCCATCTAGTGTCGGAGCGCTCCCTCCTGCAGGGACAGCTCGGCAGCATGGGAAAGGGGACGCAGAAAACTTTTGGGAGGAGCACAAAGTCCTGGTGGCTTTATTCTGTTTGATTTCCTGGAGGTTTTGGGGGGTTGGGGGTTTTTTTCTTTTTCTTTTTTTTTTTTTTTTTTTTTTTTTTTTTTTTTTTTTTTTTTTTTTTTTGGTTTTTTTTTTTGGTGTTTTTTTTTTTGTTTTTTTTTTTTTTTGTTTTTNTGTGTGTGTGTTTGCATTTTGGGTTTTTTGGTTAGGGATTTCTTGGGGGTTTGTTTTGTATTTTTATTTGTCTATTTTTGGGGGGAGGGTTGTTTGTTTTTGGGGTTTGGGGGGTGTTTAGTTTCTTCTTTTTTCATGCGTGTGTTTTTTCTTTTTTGTTTGGTTTGGTTTGGTTGGTTTTTTGGGAGTGTTGTTTTGGTTTGGTTTGGTTTGATTTGATTTGGGGTTTTTTAGGGGGTTTCGGAGGGGTTTTGGTATTTTTTCAGTTTTTGTGTAGTTTTTTGGTTTGGTTTTGTTTGGTTTGGTTCGTTTTGTTTCAGTTGTTTTCTGGGTGGTTCTTTTTTTGGGGGGGTTTTGGGGATCTAGGTTTTTTCTTTTTCTGTTTGGGTTTTTTTGTTGTTTTGGGGTTTTTTTGTTTGTTTTGGTCAGGTTTTTTGGGGGATTTGTTTTGGTTTGGGGTTTTTTAGGGGGGGGTTGGGTTTTTTTTCATTTTTGGTGTGCATTTTTTGCTGTTTGGTTTGTTCTGTTTCAGTTTTTTTGGGGGGGGATTGTTTTGTTTTGGGGTTTGGGGGGGTTCGGGTTTTTTTGAGGGGTGGTTTCTTCTATTTTTTGTGGGGGTTGTTTTTGGTTTGGTTTGGTTTGTGGGTTTTTGGGAGTTTCGGGTTTTTTTCCTTTTTTGTGTGTGTTTTTTGGGTTGTTTGTTTTGTTTTGTTCCAATTGAGTAGTTTATTTGAGGAGTTGTTTTGGTTTTTGGGGTTTTTTTTGCAGGGTTTGTTTTGGGGGGTGTGGTTTTTGAGTTGGTTTTTTTTTATTCCCATCAAGACCTGTCTCTTTTCTCTTACCCATCCCTAAAGCTTTGCTGGTGAACTCCAAAGATGCCATGGAGGGAGCTGCAGAGTCAGATCAAATCTGAGAGCTCACATGTGAGCAGTTTATCCCCAGATCCCAAATGTGACACCTCGACCCCCAAACAAAGCTTTAGGTTCAGGGGAAATCAGGAAAACCAAGAGGTGACACACAAAAAAGTGCCATCAGCAGGGTTCAGACTAAACAATTCCTCATTTTGGGAAGGCAGCTGTGCCTCTCTCCAAGGAATTTGAGGATTTGGAACCCCTCTGTAAAGCTGGCAGCTCTCTCAGACCTGGCACTGAGACATCCTCAGGTTCTGGGGGTAGAACAGAGGAAAATGGCTCCTTTATCAGAAACAGCCCAAAATGACCATTTGGGACTCAGCTGGGACCATTCCTGGCCACTATCCCATCTCCCCATCCCTGGGTCACCATCCCTGCTCCCCATCCCTGCTCCCCATCCCTGGGTCACCATCCTTGCTCCCCATCCCTGCTCTCCATCCCTGCTC
>VXBS01002883.1:0-12915 GCA_013400255.1 Sitta europaea
TAAAATGCTTTATAAGAGACTTTTAGCCTAAAAAAAGAAGAGGAGGAATTTTTTCTTGCTATTTTTTTGGCATTGCTGCTTTGCTTTTTTTCCCCTATTTTCCCTTGGGGTTGCTGTGATGTTTTGAGGTTTGTTTTCTTTGCTCAGCTGATACTTTTGGGGTTTTTTTGTGTATTTTAGATGCAGATATCCCAGTGGAAAGTGACACAGATGATGATGGAGCTCCAAGGATCAGCCTGGCTGAAATGCTGGAAGATCTCCACATTTCCCAGGATGCCACTGGAGGGGAGGGAGCAGAAATGCTCACAGAGTAAGAACAGAAAATAAATATATTTGAAAAAAAAAAAATATTTCCTCCCTTGGGAAGGAAAAACTGCCCAGCCCACAATTAAGCAGCAAGAAAAGTAACCAAAATAAAGTGACAAAACTCCCACTGCACCCCAAAATAATGACCTGGAATAAAACAAAAAATATTTGATGGGTGATACTGCAGAGAAGCAGCAAATAAAATTCAGTTTCTGCTGGATTCCACAAATTCTTCCCATCCCTCAGGGACCTTTCCATGAAATTTCTGCAGAGGAGAAAATAAGGAAGGATGTCCAGAGGGATTTTATTCCAATTTCCTGGATTTCAGGGAGAGTCCTGACCTGCTGTTCCAGCTTTCCTTTCTTACATGGGGAAGGTTTTCCCCATTTTTTGGCCTTAATTAAATTTCCCCATTTTTTGAATTGAGTTAAATTTCCCCATTTTTTGGCTTGAATTAAATTTCCCCATTTTTTGGCTTTAATTAAATTTCCCCATTTTTTGGCTTGAGTTAAATTTCCCCATTTTTTGGCTTGAATTTAATTTCCCCATTTTTCCAGCTTTCATTTCTTACACGGGGAAGGCTTCCCCCATTTTTTGGCACAATAGTTTGAAGCCTTTTATGATACTTATATAATTCCATATATCCATATTTTGGGGAAGCTCAAGATGGAATTTCTGTTCCCTTACCCAAAGAAAACTTCCCTGGAAAGCCCTTGAGCAGAAAGATTGGAAAACTTTGTGGAATATTGAACAATATCCCATGTGTGGATCAGTGGGTTAAAGCCAACCTGCATAATAATTAATAAATCAGCTCTAAAGGATTAAAAACCTCTCAGTGTTTTAATTCAGCATTTTTTTTAGTTTATTTTAAAGTCCACTTCCATATTTTGGGGAAGCTCAAGATGGAATTTCTGTTCCCTTACCCAAAGAAAACTTCCCTGGAAAGCCCTTGAGCAGAAAGATTGGAAAATCCTGTGGACTATTGTGCATTAAAACCAACCTGCATAATAATTAATTAATAAATCAGCTCTAAAGGATTAAAAACCTCTCAGTGTTTTAATTCAACATTTTTTTAGTTCATTTTAAAATCCAGTTGCACTCTGCAAGCTTCCATATTTTGGGGAAGCTCAAGATGGAATTTCTCACATGTAAGAGATGGAATTTCTTGTTTTGATTCATCATTTTTTAATTTCATTTTAAAATCCACTTGCCCAGAACTCCCTGTTGGGGGCAGGTGAGGGGGAATAACAAAAACTGGGTTTAACCTGAGCTGTTCCTTCACTCCTTTCCCTTCCTGGAATCTCCCAGGAGTGTTGGATATTTGCTGAGCTCCTCCTCTTTATCCCTGGGCATCTCCCTCTTCCTTTTCCTCCTTCCTTGCTCTGCTGCCAGCTTGGAAAAGCTTTTTATTTTTGTTTTATATGGCAAGATCTCGTGCTGCTGAAGCCAGGAATCCAAGGATTGCTGGGATTTGGGGGTTGGTGTGGCTGCAGCAGCTCCCCAGAACCAAAGTTGGGGTTTTTTTTTTGTAGCTTCTCAAGTTTCCAGTGCCCCTGTGGGAGCTCAGCTTTAGGGAGTGTCCAACACATCAAATATTTGCCAATATTTTCACTGCAGCTGGAGTTACCAGAAGCATTTATTGTCATGGAGAAAAGCTCCACCCTGCCCTGCAGCTCTTCCTGAAAATCTCTGAGTTAAGCCACAAAAAGCTCCTTTTGTAGAGCAGGAATTCAGGATTTTAAGAACTCAGTGATGCATTTCCACCTGCACGTTGCTGAATTTGGAGTTGGAAGTCACGGGAGAGGCAGTGCAGAATTTTGGAGTCAGGTTTTGATCAGAGAAAATGGTGAAAAAAATGTGTAAGTCAGACCTTACAGCACAAAAGGTGGGTAACTGAGGGGGAAAATGGACAGAAAAAAGGGATTGGGGTGTACAAATATTCATTTTGGATTTATTTTTCCTGACACACACTGCTGGGGTGGAGATTTCCAACAAAATCAGTGTGATTTCAGTCTCACTCTTGGAGCCAGCTTAAAATTCCAGAGGAATATTGTGTCAGGAAGTTTTCCATAAAAAGTTGGAGATTCTTTCTGCTAGGTTTTTGGGATTTGGAATTATTTCACTGCCAGTGGCTCCATCTTCCACAGGAAAAATCAGGATGTGCCTGTGCTGAGCATGAGAGGCCACCTGATGTCACTGTTCCTGCTCCAGGGAAAAAGGGGCTAAAAACTCAGCAAAAACTCTTTATGCCCATGCAGCTCTAAATGTTTAAATTCAAAATAACCCCAAGCTAAAGGAAAATAAGATAAAATCTTGTTTGAGCTTGGTGTTTTGTTGACTTCCAACAAAATCAGTGAGATTTCAGTCTCTTGGAGCCAGCTTAAAATAGGGAATTGCAGAGGAATATTGTGTCAGGAAGTTTTCCATTAAAACTTAGACAAGGATACAGATTCTTTCTGCTGGATTTTTGGGATTTGGAATCGTTTCACTGGATGCCAGTGGCTCCATTTTCCACAGGAAAATCAGGATGTGCCTGTGCTGAGCATGAGAGGCCACCTGATGTCACTGTGTTGATCTGGAAATGTTTCCTCTCGCTCATTCCAGGACATAATCATGGAACAAAGAAATTTGTTGCTGTCAGAATTTGTGATTCCTCCTAAATCCAAGGTGGGAGCCTGGTTAAGGCAAGTAAAAGAAGAGGAAATGAAGTTTAAAACTTGCCAGGGTTTCAGTTCCACTGCAGAACCGAAGCCTGGTGGTAAAGCAAACTTGAAGGGATTTTGTGCAGTTTAAATATTCAGCTTCCTAAAATGAAACCGTTTTGGATGACTCAAATCCCCAACAGGGAATTGAAAGCCAATTTTAAACTCATCTCTGGTCAGTGAGATTTGAGGGATGGGTGGAAGGGGACTCCTGGAGCTGTGGAATATTTGGTGTTCACACACCCTGCTGAGACTTTGTGCTCTAAGGATGGTGATTCACACCGTGATCCCTGGAAAAAATACCTGGAATAATATCCAAATAAATCCTGTTTCATGTAATATCTCTTCTTGTTGGGACACTGGACACAGAGGAGTTCAGATCTCTGTGCTGACAGAAAATGATCCACAAAAATAAACTACATTTAACCTGAGGCCATGGAAAAAGCTTCCAAAACTGGGTGACAGCACTGAGAGTGTGGAGTTAAATAAAAGTGTGTGATAACACAGCATGAGAGATTAAGAATTTAAGGTAGCAAGTTAAACTAAATATATGCAACAAGAAAATTTAGGGCATAGTCTTCTTCACAAATTTGGGTGATTTTATGTAATTAGTTAAAAAACCCCGCAGTGTGAAACATAGCTAGTTATTAAATTAAAAAGTTAAATTAGTTGGCATCTCATAAGTAGGTAGTAACCTTAAGATCTTTATACTCCATTTTCACCTTTTAGAAACACAATCAGTGAAGCTGGAACTCAAATAAAGAGCAATAAAATTCTGTCTCGCGCTTTTAATCCTGACCCTAAAAAAAGAGAAAAAAAATAAAAAATAATAATAAAAAAAAAATCAAGTCAGCGGAGCAAGGAGGAGTTCCCTGTCTGGGGGAAAGTGGAACCCGACTGTTGCATGGAGTGGCAGCCGAGCAGGAGGGAGGAATTCCAGGTCAGCTGTGGGAAGGCGAACAGTGCTGGCAGTGGCCCGGGGCTGCAGAGCCCGGCCGGCGCTCTCGGGCTCCTGTCCCAGCAGGATTTTCAGGTCGGGTGATGAACTGCAATCACACCGGCTGTAAATAAAGCAAAGCGCTGCTGGCGTGCTGCGAGCAATGGCAGGGACAGCAAGGAGCCAGAAATTGTCTTCAGCTTCTGAAAACTAAAGGGATCAGCAGCAGAGGGGGTGAAATTCCAAATGAACTCTAAAATTCATATGAACAGGATCATCTTTAGTGCCTGTAGGATGGGCAAACTCTGGATCAATGAGACAGATTGAAGTTTAAAGCAGCAAAACAATGGCAGTGACAGCAAGGAGTCAGAAATTGTCTTCAGCTTCTTCAGCAGAGGGGGTAAAATTCCAAAAATTCACGTGAACAGGATCATCTTTAGTGTCTGTAGGATGTGTAAGCTCTTTGGATCGATGAGACAGATTGAAGTTTAAAGCAGCAAAACAATGGCAGTGACAGCAAGGAGTCAGAAATTGTCTTCAGCTTCTAAAAACTAAAGGGATCAGCAGCAGAGGGGGTGAAATTCCAAATGAACTCCAAAACTCCCATGAACAGGATCATCTTTAGTGCCTGTAGGATGTGCAAACTCTGGATCAATGAGACAAATTGAAGTTTAAAGCAGCAAAGCTCTGCTGTTGTGGTGCAAACAATGACAGTGACAGCAAGGAGTCAGAAATTGTCTTCAGCTTCTTCAGCAGAGGGGGTAAAATTCCAAATGAACTCCAAAACTCCCATGAACAGGATCATCTTTAGTGCCTGTAGGATGTGTGAGCTCTTTGGATCAATGAGATACAGGTTGGAGTTAAATGGGAGGCGAGGTGTGAACGTCCTGCGATAAAAATCCCTCCTGAGGATGCTGGGAATGCACCGGGATGCTCTGGCTGGAAACATCAAAGGGTTCCTGGCGAGCAGCACGAGCTGTTGGATTTTAGCAGCTGGTTCTTATTTGGTTCTGTAGTCTCCACTCTTGCTGAACCAGCGTGGGTTCAGCCGTGCAATTTAAATATTTCCTTTCCTCGTGGCAGGGACCTGAACGGTGCTGAGTTATCCTCACATTCCTTTCCTAGAACCCCAGGGTAGAAACGTCCCCTGGCAGACAGCTGACCTTGGAGTCCTCAGGGAAGGGTGTGCAGGGAATATTCCAGTTCTCATTCCTCTGGAAACACTCCCTGCTTCCACCATGCATGCATTCATTCAGGTTTGCAACACTGAGCGTCAGGTGTGAAAAACTAAATATTGAGGCCACTCAGAGCAGCCTGTGCAGCTGGCTGGGAAAATCTGGAGAAATGTGGAAAGAGCCCAACAATCCCAGCCTCGGGGCAGTGCCCAGCATCTTCTGGGGGAAAAACCTTTCCTGATCCCCACCCTAAACCTCCCCCTCGCTCCAGCTGTGCCTGATCCTGCTCCCAGCCGAGCCTGACAAATCCGGAGCCCCTCGGGCTTCCAGCAGGAACCTGCCCAGGCAGCGCTGGGAATGGAAATGGCAGCTGGAATTGGGGTGAAATGTTTTCAATCCTGGAGTCTTGGCACAGGCAGGGAAGAGGGGGTGATGGGGAAAATAAATCAGGAAGTCTGAGGAGCTCCAGCTGCCACTCAGCCCCCTGGTTCCTCTGCTGGACTTTGGTGCTTTCCTGGCTCTGCCCCGTTCCTCCAGATCCAGGTGGGACCTGGGGGTGGGAGCAGAGCCCCATCCCAATCCTGCCCCTGATCCTGTTCCAATCCTGTCCCCAATCCTGTCACCAATCCTGCCCCTGATCCTGTTCCAATCTTACCCCAATCCTACCTCAAATCCTGCCCCCAATCCTGCCCCAATCCTGTCCCCAGTCACTTCCAGGCACATCTGGAGCAATATTTATTTGCATAGTGTTGAGAAATACAGATTCTGCACCTGTAATGCAAAGCCTTCCTGTATTTCTCTGTATTAGGGACTGACAGGCTGGGAAAAAAATCAGTCTCCAGAAAGAGTCTGATGACTGCTGTAATTAAAATACTGTGTGTTCCCTCTTGGTCCTAAGCATCAGTAAATACAAATTATATTGATAAATATCAGTAAACATAATATGCAGACTAAGCATGAAAGCAAATCTACACTAATTACTGCTTTCACCATTGTATTACTTTAATAAAACATCCAACTGGATCCAAATTTGAAAGTATTGAATAGATTTATTTTTTTTTTACAAACTTAGAGATACTTGGGTGTTGTTAAAGACTTGTGAGTTTGAGCACAGCTGCCATCATTTTCCCAGAGAAATTATTTTCATCTCCTACCTCATTTCCCCATAATTATAAACTGGGAAAGCAGCTGAGATGACAAATGACATAATGAATGTCTTCACTTTGTTTTGTTGCCTCCTGGGCCCAAGCCTGACTCCCTGGAATGCCACCTACAGCAGGAACCCATCCTCTGGAAGGAGAGGGCATGCCAGGAGCTTGGGAAAAATCCCCAGACTAATCCCAGTGGGGGTGGGAAATGTGGATTTGTGTCACCCTGTCCTGCTCTGCTCCATCTCCTGAGGATTCCAATCCCCAATTCTCATTCCCAGACTCATCCCAGTGTGGGTGGTAAATATGGATTTGTGTCACCCTCTGCTCCATCTCCTGAGGATTCCAATCCCCAACTTGTATTCCCAAGCTCATTGAAGTGTGGGTGGGAAATGTGGATTTGTGTCACCCTGTCCTGCTCTACTCCATCTCCTGAGGATTCCAAGCCCAAATTCTCATTCCCAGACTCATGCCAGAGTGGGTGAAAAATGTGGATTTGTGTCACCCTGTTCTGCTCTGCTCCCTTCATCTCCTGAGGATTCCAAGCCCAAATTCTCATTCCCAGACTCACCCCAGTGTGGGTGGAAAATATGGATTTGTGTCACCCTCTGCTCCATCTCCTGAGGATTCCAATCCCAGCTCTCATTCCCAAGCTCATCCCAGTGCAGCTCCTGCAGGAAGCTGGCAGCACAGGGATCTGCTGGTTTGAAGGGTAAAAAGTTGTGGAATTTGGAACAAAAGCAGTCCCAGCCCAACCCAGCAGGTTATTCACAGCTCAGGAGTTCCTGCTTCAGACCCTGCTCCACAGGGAGAGGGNTCTGGAAGGAGAGGGCATGCCAGGAGCTTGGGAAAAATCCCCAGACTAATCCCAGTGGGGGTGGGAAATGTGGATTTGTGTCACCCTGTCCTGCTCTGCTCCATCTCCTGAGGATTCCAATCCCCAATTCTCATTCCCAGACTCATCCCAGTGTGGGTGGTAAATATGGATTTGTGTCACCCTCTGCTCCATCTCCTGAGGATTCCAATCCCCAACTTGTATTCCCAAGCTCATTGAAGTGTGGGTGGGAAATGTGGATTTGTGTCACCCTGTTCTGCTCTGCTCCCTTCATCTCCTGAGGATTCCAAGCCCAAATTCTCATTCCCAGACTCATGCCAGAGTGGGTGAAAAATGTGGATTTGTGTCACCCTGTTCTGCTCTGCTCCCTTCATCTCCTGAGGATTCCAAGCCCAAATTCTCATTCCCAGACTCACCCCAGTGTGGGTGGAAAATATGGATTTGTGTCACCCTCTGCTCCATCTCCTGAGGATTCCAATCCCAGCTCTCATTCCCAAGCTCATCCCAGTGCAGCTCCTGCAGGAAGCTGGCAGCACAGGGATCTGCTGGTTTGAAGGGTAAAAAGTTGTGGAATTTGGAACAAAAGCAGTCCCAGCCCAACCCAGCAGGTTATTCACAGCTCAGGAGTTCCTGCTTCAGACCCTGCTCCACAGGGAGAGGGTAAAAGGTGAAAAGTGGGGAGTTAAAGTTTAGGGAAAAAGGAGACATTGTATTTTTACTTTTTCAGGGGGTTTATTTTCATCTGAAACCCTACCACAAGTGAATCTGTAGTGTTTTATTCTCTATATGATTGACTCTTCTTCTAAAGTAAACCCAAAATTATCTGTTTGTGTAAAGCCCAAGAATCTGAGAATTTCATCACAAATTTTCACAGCAGCACATCCTCACATTTTTGATGAACCAGAGGCATTGTTTGCATCATTGTAAGAACCTGCCAAGTAATTCATTGCACAGAACAATCAAGGAGGCTGAATAAATCCCAAAATCATTCCACAAAAACACAGCAAGCTCAGGGAAGCAGCTCCCACTCGTCCAGGATTTTTTGTGTGTGTCTTCTGGTGGACCAGGACAGATTCCTGCTGTGTCATTTCTCCAGATAAAAACTTCCCATATCCAAGCAGCTTTCCCTGGAATACCAAAATCTTTAGGGGGATTGTTTCTTTCCCCTGGAATGATAAAATCTGCAGAGGGGTTGTTCCTTTACCCTGGAATTACAAAATCTTCAGAGAGATTGTTCTTTTACCCTGGAATGCCTAAATCTTCAGGAGGATTGTTCTTTTTCCCTGGAATAAGAAAATCTGCAGGCGGATTGTTCCTTTCCTCTGGAATACCAAAATTTTCAGGAGGATCGTTCTTTTACCCTGGAATCCCAAAATTTTCAGGAGGATCGTTCCTTTCCCCTGCAATCCCAAAACCTTCAGGAGGATTGTTCCTTTCCCCTGGAATACCAAAATTTTCAGGAGGATCGTTTCTTTCCCCTGCAATCCCAAAACCTTCAGGGGAATTGTTCCTTTACCCTGGAATACCAAAATCTTCATGAGCATCGTTCTTTTCCCTGGAATACCAAAATTTTCAGGAGCATCGTTCTTTTCCCTGGAATAACAAAACCTTCAGGAGGATTGTTCCTGTCCTCTGCAATCCCAAAACCTTCAGGAGGATCGTTCTCTCCTCTGCAATCCCAAAACCTTCAGGAGGATTGTTCCTTTCCCCTGGAATACCAAAATCTTCAGAGGGACTGTTCTTTTACCCTGGAATACCAAAATTTTCAGGAGGATCGTTTCTTTCCCCTGCAATCCCAAAACCTTCAGGAGGATCGTTCTCTCCTCTGCAATCCCAAAACCTTCAGGAGGATCGTTCTCTCCTCTGCAATCCCAAAACCTTCAGGAGGATCGTTCTCTCCTCTGCAATCCCAAAACCTTCAGGAGGATCGTTCTCTCCTCTGCAATCCCAAAACCTTCAGGAGGATCGTTCTCTCCTCTGCAATCCCAAAACCTTCAGGAGGATCGTTCTCTCCTCTGCAATCCCAAAACCTTCAGGAGGATCGTTCTCTCCTCTGCAATCCCAAAACCTTCAGGAGGATCGTTCTCTCCTCTGCAATCCCAAAACCTTCAGGAGGATTGTTCCTTTCCCCTGGAATACCAAAATTTTCAGGAGCATCGTTCTTTTCCCTGGAATACCAAAACCTTCAGAGGGATTGTTCTTTTACTCTGGAATTACAAAATCTTCAGGTGGATCGTTCTCTCCCCTGCAATCCCAAAACGTTCAGGAGGATCGTTCCTTTCCCCTGGAATACCAAAATCTTCAGAGGGATTGTTCTTTTACTCTGGAATTACAAAATCTTCAGGTGGATCGTTCTCTCCCCTGCAATCCCAACACTTCCAGGAGGATCGTTCTCTCCCCTGCAATCCCAAAACGTTCAGGAGGATCGTTCCTTTCCCCTGGAATACCAAAATCTTCAGAGGGATTGTTCTTTTACTCTGGAATTACAAAATCTTCAGGTGGATCGTTCTCTCCCCTGCAATCCCAACACTTCCAGGAGGATCGTTCTCTCCCCTGCAATCCCAAAACGTTCAGGAGGATCGTTCCTTTCCCCTGGAATACCAAAATCTTCAGAGGGATTGTTCTTTTACTCTGGAATTACAAAATCTTCAGGTGGATCGTTCTCTCCCCTGCAATCCCAACACTTCCAGGAGGATCGTTCTCTCCCCTGCAATCCCAAAACGTTCAGGAGGATCGTTCCTTTCCCCTGGAATACCAAAATCTTCAGAGGGATTGTTCTTTTACTCTGGAATTACAAAATCTTCAGGTGGATCGTTCTCTCCCCTGCAATCCCAACACTTCCAGGAGGATCGTTCTCTCCCCTGCAATCCCAAAACGTTCAGGAGGATCGTTCCTTTCCCCTGGAATACCAAAATCTTCAGAGGGATTGTTCTTTTACTCTGGAATTACAAAATCTTCAGGTGGATCGTTCTCTCCCCTGCAATCCCAACACTTCCAGGAGGATCGTTCTCTCCCCTGCAATCCCAAAACGTTCAGGAGGATCGTTCCTTTCCCCTGGAATACCAAAATCTTCAGAGGGATTGTTCTTTTACTCTGGAATTACAAAATCTTCAGGTGGATCGTTCTCTCCCCTGCAATCCCANTACATATTTTTATATATTTATTTTTATTTCTATTTTATTTCTTATTTTAAATACATATAATTTATTTTTATTTCATATATATATTTATTTTATATATATATTTATTTCTTAATATATATAAAACATATAAAATTATTTTCAATTTTATATATAAAAACATAAATATTTGAAAGTTTGAAATATTATTGATTATTTATGGCAATATCCCTTTTTTCCCCGTTTTCACTGCAGCAGGGCACACCTGAGCCTCTCCCCATCACCCCCAGCCCGGCTATTTGGAGAAAAGATATTTTTTTTTGGAGTTTATTTTCCCCCCAGGCCAGGGTGGCAGATGTCCCTCGAGCTTTTCTTGCCATCAGCCTCATTTTATGGCTGGGCTCACGGGAGGATGGCAGCAGCTCACATCTTGCCAAAAATTTCTGTTTTTCAGAGCGTTTTTCAGGAGTTTTCAGCCAGTAGAATATCACAGTTCTGCTTACACAGTGCCTGGTTTCCCACTTTCAACCAGCAGCACACAATCCTTCATTATTCAGCTGAAACCCTCTTTCCCTGAGCACGTTTTCCTGCAGTTTTTAAAGTTTATCTCAGCCAAACTTGAGACTCGAGCTGTTCTTTCACGTCCTTGCTCACCAAGCTATGGCAGCTCTTCAAATCCCAAACTCTGCAGCTGCACCTCGGCTCTTCTCCCTTTCTAAAATCTACTGGCTCTAAGCTCTCTGCTCTTTTCCCTTTCTAAAATCTACTTCCCCAGCTTTCTAAAGCATCCTGGTTTTACTAACTCAGGCATTTTGGGGGGAAGAAGGGAGGTTGGGAAGAGCAGAACTCACCTGTGCAGGTGCTGCAGGGAGCAGCTCCGGTGTGGCTGCAGAGGCAGAGCCCAGCAGCTTTGATGCTCAATTCCAGAGCCTGACCTCCTCTCCCCGCCCTCCTCCTCGCCTGCTCAGATCTCCTCTGGCCACAGCGCTGGGATTTATGCAAGGATTGATTTATGCAAAGATTGATTTATATTCTGCTTTTCTCAGGCAAGGATTAATTCATGCAATAATTTCTGCCCCGTCTGGCCCCGTGCTCTGGACCTGCTCCTTGGAGCTGAGTCCAAGCTGGAGGACTCTGCAGGGAGGGACACGCCAGGCAAAACAAGAAAAACAAAAATATATTTACAGCGAACGCCTCCCTGACTTTCAACCCTGCCTTTCAAAACACCTCCGGCCCCGTGGGGCTCCGACAAGGCGCAATTTAATGTCTGCACGGAATTACGGGGTCAGAGTTAAGCAGCCACAAAAATGTGGCGCAGGGAAGCCTGCAGTGGAGCCACCACCTTCTTGTGCAAGCCCTGGATCATTTTCAAACCCTTCCCAATCGCTGCATCTCCCAAAAACTCATCCCAGAAACCGCAGGGTGGGGGGGATCTGGGGAGGAGGCTTGTGCGAGGAGAAGAGGGGCGAGTGTTCCTCAGAAAAGCTGCGAAATCAGAGCTGGCCACGGATGCTGGAGGAATTGGAATGCTTTAATTGGGCAAGAAAATGAGGGAGGGATCTGAGTAATGGCTGGTGTGCTGAAGTGTCCGCCTGCAGCCAAAGGATTCCCAAAACACGGGCAGGATGTGCCAGGAGCAACGTCTGAGCCTCACCTCTCCTCCCTGGGCTCACCTGCGAGCCTGCTCCCCCACCCTCGGCTCTTCCCCCTCGTGCTTTCACCCAGAATCGAGATTTATTTCCCTTAGAAAATCCAGAAATGGGGAAAATCCAGCCCAAAATGCTCCAATTTCAACTTTTCAAACTCACGCTCCGTGTCCAGCCTTGGTCCCTCAGGAATTCTGCTTTTCCAAGCAGAGTTCCCCTGCCAGGGATTTCAGGGTGAATCAAGCACTGATTTTCCCCAAAATCAAGATTTCTGGGGAAGAACTGTCCCTTTCCTCTAGAAAATCCAGAAATAGGGAAAATCCAGCCCCAAATGCTCCATTTTCAGCCTTTCAAACTCATGCTGCTTGGTCCCTCAGGAATTCTTCTTTTCCAAGCAGAATTCCCCTGCCAGGGATTTCAGGGTGAATCAAGCACTGATTTTCCCCAAAATCAAGATTTCTGAGGAAGAACTGTCCCTTTCCTCTAGAAAATCCAGAAATAGGGAAAATCCAGCCCCAAATGCTCCATTTGCAGCTTTTCAAACTCACACTCCTTGGTCCCTCAGGAATTCTGCTTTTCCAAGCAGAGTTCCCCTGCCAGGGATTTCAGGGTGAATCAAGCACTGATTTTCCCCAAAATCAAGATTTCTGGGGAAGAACTGTCCCTTTCCTCTAGAAAATCCAGAAATAGGGAAAATCCAGCCCCAAATGCTCCATTTTCAGCCTTTCAAACTCATGCTGCTTGGTCCCTCAGGAATTCTTCTTTTCCAAGCAGAATTNTCACACTCCATGTCCAGCCTTGGTCCCTCAGGAGTTCTTGCTCTGCCCTGCCAGGGATTTCAGGGTAAAGCAAACACTGATTTTCACCCAAAAAACCACCCCAGACTGTAAAGAGGGGTGGCCTAAGGTGTTTTGGGGTGAAAATTAGTGTTTGATTCCCACAGTGGGACAGCAGCCCTCAGCTTCCCTGCTGGGTGGAAGAAATTTATTATTTCTTTTTAAATTATTGCTTAATAAATAAGAATAATATTTAAAACTATATTTTTTT
>VXBS01002883.1:20590-32810 GCA_013400255.1 Sitta europaea
CGAGCGGCGCCGGGCTCGGAGCCGCCCCGCCGCATGCTGTGGGGAGACACGGTCGCGATAATAAATGATAGAGGATACAATGACTTTGCTGTCTCTGCTGGGTCGGATCATGCGTTACTTCTTGCTCAGACCGGAGACCCTGTTCTTGCTGTGCATCAGCTTGGCCCTCTGGAGTTATTTCTTCCACACGGATGAGGTGAAAACCATTGTTAAGTCCAGCAGGGATGCGGTGAAGATGGTGAAGGGCAAGGTGGCCGAGATCATGCAGAATGACAGGCTCGGGGGTTTAGACGTGCTGGACGCGGAGTTCTCCAAGACCTGGGAGTTCAAGAGCCACAACGTGGCTGTCTACTCCATCCAAGGCCGGAGGGATCACATGGAGGACAGGTTCGAGGTGATCACTGACCTGGTCAACAAGACTCACCCCTCCATCTTCGGGATATTTGATGGGCACGGAGGAGAGGCAAGTGCTCAGCTGGAAAAAAAAAAAATAAAAATAATAATAATACAGCACCGCCGGCAAAGAAAAGGGGGGTGCGGGAGGGAGGATGGTCCGGGGCGAGGCGTGGATGTGCTTCTCACCCACCAGGTTTGTCTTGTACATTGCGGGGAGGGGATTTCCTTGCTTTTTTTATTTTTTGGGGAGGGGGTGGATGTGCCTACAAAAGGGCCGTGTAATCCTCCCTTTCTGCCTCGTTGCCCCCACGGCAGGAATGTGTCCGCACGCCGTCTGCCCTTTGCGGAGGTTGAATTGAAGGCGAAGCTGTCGGAGGTGGCTCTGACGTGCGTGGAATAGCGATGCCGAGCACAAACTCCCCGGAGTCGCCTTTTGTTACAGCCCAGCGTGCTCTGATGGGATTTTGGCATCTCCCCCGGCCAGAGCCGGCAGAGCCTGAGCAGGAGCGGTGCTGGAGGATCCCAAAGTGTGCCGAATTTCAGGGATGCCCTCTCCAAGCGAGCCTGAGCCCGGTGTTCGGGCATCGCGTGGAGTTGATGTCATTCCAGCGGCGCTGTCCCTGCCCGGGTGGGCAGAGCCAAGCTGGCATTGTGGCTCTCTTTGTGGGGGTTTCACCCCGATTTTCCGGGCACGGGGGTCTCCCCCAGGCTGTGCCGGGATGTTCCCTGGGTTGCGGGATGGCAAACGCTGGAGCCGCAGCGGTTTTTAGGAGGTGATGCTGCCACGCAGCTCTCGGCGTGGCACAAAGCACGCGTTTCATAACGGGAGGGGAAAGGACGAGGGATTTGTCCTTGTGTGTGGCGAAATCAGCTCGGTGCTGGCCGGGAGAGAACCCGGCGGGATGGGGGAGAGGATCCTTGGGAATGCAGGTGTCCCCTCCAGCTGCTCCCCCAGATCCAAGCGTCCAAAAATCCTTCCTGGAAAAGCTCTGGCAGCGCCCAGACATTCACGGGACTCGGGAATGTCCTGCTTTAGTTCAGTGCCCTGCTAAACCTGGAAGGGCTGCTGGAAAATCCAGGATGGGTTTTTCCCAGCGCCAAGGTTGGGAAGCGACCCGAGCTCTCAGGGTCGGGTGTTTTGCCCCCTTTCAGTGAACGCGAACTCTTTGGATTTTGAGAATTATCGGCTTCATTATAAAAATCCATGCTGGTGGTGCCTGAGCCCTGTTTTGGGGTGGGGATTTTTTTTTTTGTATTTCAGAATGCCAGCTCCTCCTGGCATCCTCGAGCCAGCTGGTTGTCACTGGGCATTCGAGGAACACGGGTGGAAATGGGGATGTGTCCCGAAGTGTGGATGTGTCCCAAAGTGTGGATGTGTCCCAAAGTGTGGATGTGTCCCAGCTTTTCCCGGAGGAATAAGAACCCTGAGCATTTCCTTATGGACATCTGGCCCTTTTGTGCCCGGCAGGGAGGGAAGGTGCTGGGGGCTGTGCCTTTGTGTAAACTGATTTTCCTCGTGGGAACCGAGCAGCCCAAACAATCGGGGCAAAGTCTGCGTGGTGTTTTTAAACAGAGGTTGTGGGATCCCGGCTGAAAGGGGGGATCTGATTTCTCCCATTAATTTTGTAGCCGGCCCTGCCCGGGGGTGGCAAGCAGAGGGTATTAAATAACCCCAGCTAACGCTGGCACTTCGCTCATGTGCCCCGCAGCTCTCGCCTGCTTTGTTGTGCATCTTGAAATTCCATCCATGCATCCTGCGATCCTGCATCGCTGTTGGATCCGTGGAAAAACTCACTGGCCTTTTGTGTTCTTGCTCCAAAGTCCGGGGAGGTTTTTCATTTTGAGAGGTTCAGCAGAACTCTCCACAAATCTTTCTAAATTCGGTGTTTTATTAATGGACCCGTCTGGCGCCTCTTATTGAGGATGGAATCCGGAGTGTTCTTCATGGCCTTTGCTCCTACAGAAATAAGTTGAGGACCTAATTAGTTTCAAGTTTTGTATTTTTAGGTAAAAACTGTTTCAGAAGAAGATGAACTGTGTGCTGTGAATAGGGCAAAGAAAAAAGAAATAACGAACAGGTTTTATTCTAAGTAGGTTTTGTTATTTTGATAGAGAGCTAGGGAGAAGAAATAAAAATTTATGCTCTTGTTTAATGCCTAGTACATAATACTGCATTTTACAGCTCTCTTTGAATTGGGGTTTTGTATGTCTTAGTTTATTTTTTTATTGTTATTTTTTTAAATAAAAAACTCAGTGGAACACCTTATCTCCCTTTGCACATAGCAAAGCCTTTGTAAAGGTTAAATTGTCCAAATGGGCTCCCGTTAAATTTCTTTATGTGTATTTAAAGAATAAAGAACAGCTGATCTCTGGGGTTACATGTGAAACAAACTGTTCCATATGGGAAAAAATTTGTTTTTCCAAACAGCCAATACCAGGCCTGAGATGCCAGATGAATTATTTCCAGCTAGATGCAAGGGAGCCTGTCTCCATTAATTACTTCCTGCCATATCCCATTGAAGTGGAAGGCTGGAGGAGCATGATTCAAGCAGCTTCAATTACTGTGCACTGCTAATTTATGAAGATTTCTGAGATCTGCTTTCATATTGCCAACATTTTGCATAAATTCCACTTTTCTCTTATGTCATTCCCTCTTCCAGCTTCCACTTTTAGCCTGGATAGGTTGGCAGCCAGTGCCTTGGATTTTGTGGGTGGCTTGGGGAGAAAGGAGTGAGCAAAAAATAATTATGAATGCTCTGGTTTGCTGCAGCAACTTCTGAAAGGCAAGAATATTTCAGAGGGAAAATTGGATGTGAGGTGTGTAGTCAGTCTTTTGTTAAGAAGTAGTTTCTTGGAGATATAACAGTGATGATGATGATGATAACAATAATATTAACAACAATAATAACAATAATAATAACAATAACAGTAATAATAATATTTCAGGGCAGTAGAGGTCAAAGAAGTAGATTTAGAAAGAGTAAAGAAAAGTTGCTGCCTGTTTGTCTCACTGAATGACTTTTACTAAAGGATCGCCCTTCAAGGAGATGGAACTTAGAAAAAAAATTTCTGTTCTCTCCTCTTTTTAAGGTTTAAAAATGGCTGGAGTTGTTTGCTGGGTTCTTTTTTTCCCTTTATTTAGGAATTTTGGGGCTGTCCAGGCTGGAAGATGGAGCAGTGTCAAAGCCCACAAATGACCAAATAACAAACAATGAGCTGGGAAGCAGAGCAGAGGAAAGGCTGGCTGCTTAATGACAATGATTTCCCTATTTTAACTACCATTTACACTCAAATATTTAAGGTTTAAGCATGCAGTTTAATGAGATCTCAGCGTTAGACAAGGGCAAAATAGCTCAGCTCCCATCTGCAGTTTTATAGTTATGGCTCTGCTGTAAATCACTGGGTTTTTTCCTCACCCTGTGGGGTGAAGGTTTTAAAAATAATTATGGTAATAGATAGTACCTTCCCCAGCCTGGGCTTGTTTGCAGTCATAAACGGATGTGGGGAATTAAAGCTCAGTAACTGTCTCATAAAAAATGTCTCTTTTTATTTTCCTCCACCTCCTGAATGGGGACGTGGCAAGGCTTGTCCCTCATGATGTGTAGCTGTGGCTAAGAGCTTTTTCTGCAGGGAAAAATTGGGTCCTGGAGCTGCTGAGCCAGTGTTTGAGGATGTAAAATGCACCTTTTCCTTTTTATTTTTTATTCCCAGCCTAGGGAAAGGCTGGAATGGGCAAGGAAGTGGCTGATGCTCCGTGGGGCTCAGGACCTTGGAGTGCTGGCAGAAGCCTCTGCTTGCTGATTAACTTAGAAAGACACACACACACAAAATAAAAAAAAAAAAAGGGAAAGGTCAGAAATAATGGTGGAGAGTGCTGAGGAGCCTGGTGTGAGGCTCTGGGAATGCTGAGGTGAGGCCTGGAGGAGAGGGCACTGTGCCAGCTGGGTTTGAATAAACCTGCTGTGCATTCACCTCCTGCTCTCTGATCCCAGCAGCAGAAGGGGTTTGTGCTGTGCTGACAGAGCAGAAAGCTGGCAATTTCACCATTTCAGTTCATTTTTGGGGTTTTTTTTTATCCTGCTAATTCTGTTCCAGCCCCATCCCTGTGGTAGTGAACTCCTCAAGCAATCTCAGCAATGAAAATTTATCTATCAGGCTTTTGAGTCGAGGCCCTCCAGGATTAATGGCTTGGGATTTTATGAAAGGTAGGAATAAATCAAACAACAGCTTTGGAGTTTCTCTGGATGTTACAGCCCCGTTGTAAGGTGAAGCCTTTGAGGGTTTGCAGTTTTTAAACAGAATCTGCTGGCACTGTTTTCCTTTTATAGTCATTTCCTTGGGTTTCTAATCTAGAATCCCCTGCAAAGTGCCCAAATGTTTGAATAAATATTTACAGAGGTGAGGTCATGTTGATAGGCAAGTCCCAAATCTGCTTATGAATTCCCCTCCAGTGGCCTAAACTACAAGTCAAAAATGATCTACAGGAACATTCCTGTCATTTTATTTAGTTTAGCTAAGTTTTATTCTGGCATGTCATGCTCCAGGATTATGATTTTTACCCTACAACACCATGCTGATTTGATTTAGGGTTAAACTCTATGCTCATTTGCTGGACAAAAATTGATTAATGTGCTGCAAAAAGCTGTAATTGGAAGGAAGACCTTTAATTGCTGCCATTCAGGGCTGTCCCATTGGGTGTAGGATTGAGCCTTTTTCCAATTTTGATAAAACCCAAGAAGTCAATTAATTTTTAATGTGTTTTGCCAGCTCTGTTTTAATCGGTGTTTCCCTGTCTGGGCTCTCAGGCTGCCAACAGATTGCCACTGGTTTAATGAAATCCATTTTGATTAGGAGATGCTTTCAGATTATGAAAGTCATGGAAGTTTTCCCCCTGAATTTGAGGAACTCCAGACTCCTCCACAGGACATATTCATGGAATTCTGTGGATGGGGAGGGAACAACCTTGGAGCAGTGGGATTTGAATCATTTCTGTTCCACAGCTCAGGAGTTTGGATAGTTTTGCTTTTAATAGCACAAGAAAAAAAAAAAAAATCTCCCTGTCCTCTGTCATGTGGGTTAATTAAACCAGCAGATTGCTCTGCCTGCAGTGTCATGTTTCCAGCAGCTCTTTGGGAGCAGGGCAGGATTTCTCCTCCCCCCCTTTTTGCTGGAAACCCAAATATTTATGGTGTAAACTGTGCCTTAAAACTGCCATTTGGCTTGTGGTGGTTTCACTTTTGAAGCCATCCCTTGGCCCGTGGTTGCTGTGCTGTGCTGCTCTCTGGGTTCTGCTGGGGGCTGCACTTTCCTGCAGCAGTTTGGGCACTCTGGGGTTGATGTCCCAGGCTCGTGGCAGGATTCCCATGCGCTGGATTTGGCACTTCCAAATGATTTTCTTCTTCTTCTCCAGACTTTTCAGCCCTGCCCCTCTTCATCTGAGGTTTTGGGTCTTTCTTCAGCACCTGCACTGAAGTGGATGTCTCTCTTTCCTCAGCCCCAGGAGCCTTTGGAGATGTTGATGTGCTCAGAAATGAGATCAGCCAGGTTTTGGGATCCGTCCCTGAAGTGTCCAAAGCCAGGCTGGACAGGGTTTGGAGCATCCTGGCCGAGTGGGAGGGGGTGAGATGGGCTTTCAGGTCCCTTCCACCCCACACCATTCTAGGAAAGGTGATCCAGAGGTACCTGGCTCTCCTTTTTCTTGGCTCTCGAGGTTCAGGTGCTGCTCTTCCCTCCGAGCACAGCGTAGAAACAACTGCCAGATCTGGCAAAAGGAGCAAAATACTCCTGTGCTCCTCCTGCTTTGATTCTCTGCCCTTGCAAGGAGACTTCCCAAACCTAATTTAAGGGCAGCAGCTGCTCTAGTTATGCACAGAATTGGAGCCTCTTGCTCCAGTTTTGCACTGCAATATTGGGTGAATTCCCGAGGTTTAAGTGACGTGCTCACCCTTTGGGCCCTGGTCTGTCCCCTACAGACACTCCTCACCCCATTCCTCATCCCTGCTGCTCCTGGGGCCACTCTTCCATCCCCATCCCACAAACCCTCAGGGAATGCTGTGTCCCAAGGAGCTGTGCCCACTCCTGGGATGGACTGGGGGCTTTAACTCAGAGTTTGGAGCTCCAGGTTCCCTTGGGCTGCTCCTCATGCTCAGCTCCACCAGAGCCCAGCCCAGCTGGCCAGACCAGTTCCTCTGGCTCAATCCCAGCCCAGGAGTTCTCCCAGGCACCAGAAGGTCATCAACATTTAATGACCCTTTTTCTTAATGAGCCTGTAGAGTTTCACTTCCCCCAGAAGGTCAGGAAACAGCAAAGGCTGTTCTAAGCAAAGGCAATCCCAAAAGGAAGTTTTCATCCTGACAAAAACATCCCTGCTGGCTCTCCAGGCTGTTGTAATTTGTGTGTAAAGTCAGGAGTTGTAACAAGTTGTAGATTTTTTTTTTCCCTTTTGGGCTGTTTTATGTGCTTTTACTCCTGTTTTTGAGCTGGTGTTTAACACTTCAGCTGGTGGTTTTATTAAAGCAGTTTCAAGCTCGTGCCAAAAGCAGGTTTCATTTGAAAGCAGCATAGCTTTGAAAAAATGCAAATTTCATTACAGTTTATGAGAGAAGAAAGGTTTGCAGGTGCCAGAATACTGACAAATGCTCAGGGTAAGTAAGACTGGTGAGAATGGTAAATTTTAGTTTAAATAACTGCTTGTTTCTGCCGTGAAATTGATGTTTGTGTGGCAAATACAGCTTGGACCAGATCAGGCCTGATCCAGGAAGGATCAAGGGAAATATTTTGGTCCTAGTAGCAGCCAAAAAGAACAGAAAGTCGTTGTTAGGAGCAGGCTCTCAGAGCTGGAGTGGTTTGCCATCAAATAATGTGGATGGAGGAGAAATCCACCTCTCTTTTTGCTCCTGTGGAAAAGCCATCCCAGCAAAGCAGCTGCTGGTGGATGCAGGGATCTGGGATCTGGGATCTGGGAGTTGTGTGAGGAGCAGAGGGGACAGGGCAGGGAGGGCTGGGGAAAGGGGACAGGGCAGGGAGGGATTAGCAGAGGGGACAAAGGGAAGGAGGGATAAAGAAAGGGGACAGAGGGAAGGAGGGATAAGGAAAAGGGACAAAGGAAAGGAAGGATGAGCAGTGTGGACAGAGGGAAGGAGGGATGGGCAGAGTGGATAAAGGGAAGGAGGGATGGGCAGAGTGGGCAGAGGGAAGGAGGGATGAGGAAAGGGGACAGAGGGAAGGAGGGATGGGCAGAGTGGATAAAAGGAAGGAGGGATGAGCAGAGTGGATAAAGGGAAGGAGGGATGTACAAAGTGGACAAAGGGAAGGAGGGATGGGCAGAGTGGGCAGAGGGAAGGAGGGATGGGCAGAGTGGGCAGAGGGAAGGAGGGATGGGCAGAGTGGATGAAGGGGAGGAGGGATGGGCAGAGTGGATAAAGGGGAGGAGGGATGGGCAGAGGCAAGGGGCAGGGAGGAAGAGCATCGTTCCTTGGGTCAGGCTGTCTCTGAGCCCCCAGAGCAGCACTGAGGCCACTCCTGCTGTCTCTCCAAACTCTGGGGGGTTTGGCCATGGCCTGCTGTGCCCCTGTGCCCCTGGCCTGCTCCCAGCTGTGGCAGCTCCAGGCACACCAGCCAAGCACAGGTTCTCACTGCTGAGCCACATCACAATTAGCCACGGCTCCTCGTGTGGGCAAACCTCAAAGCTCCCCCAGAGAAATGAGCACTTATTTGCATTTACTTTCAGCACCAAACTGTTATCCCTTGCAAATTTGCTCATTGTCATAAGTGTTGATAAAGCCTTTTTTATTTTTTTTCCCCCTCCAAATCCCCTTCAGGGGTAAACATTTCGTTTTATTAAGTTCTGTTATAATAGCTGAAGCTGTCGTACAGCACTGCTTTCAATCAATATGCTTTTTAATGTAATAAATCTCTTTACTTTTTCATTCTTTTCCCGATAGAAAACTGCTGGAGGGTGTGAAACATTTCTTCTGAGGGAATGTGCATGGCCCATAATACAGCTCTGTGCTGAGCCACTTCTTTAAACTTCATTTTAAATGGGAATGTGATTTATTTCCAGGTAGTCCGTGCATGGACTGCATTTTCCCTGGAATGTATGCTCCCTCCAAACAAACACTGAGGTATTGAGAAATCTGATTGTGGTTGGCATGAAATAAAATCTCTGTCCAAGGCTGTTTGCTTCAGGAATGAAGTGTGGGAGTAGAAGGAAGGGGAAAAGGAAACACACTTGTCTCCTTAGTCTTGATGTTTATACCCCTGAGCTTTCATCTGCTTTTCTGCTTTGCTATGTGAATGGGTTTTCCTGATTTTTCTAGCTTTATTTTTTATTACTCAAGTGGTTTTGGAGATGTGTAGCACATTATGTGGGATGTAGAAGGTGCTTTACATGTTGTTATTTTTTTTTAATGTGGCATATATGTGATGTTGTTCCTGTGGTTTTATTTCTGCTGGGAAGTTTGGTGGATAATCTCACCAAACAAAACTAGTTTTTCATTGGATATTTATTGCTGATTATCTGAACTTTGGCCCACTATAGGTGTGGAAGGAAAGGGAAATCCCATTTGAAGTTTGGTGTTTATTATTGTGGGAGAAAAGGGGAACCACAGCTGAAGTTTGGCCCTTTATTGGTGTGGAAGGAAAGGGAAATCATGGCCAAAGTTTGGTGGAGAAAAGGGAGATCACATCTGAAATGTGGCCCTTTTTTGGTGTGGAAGGGAAGGGGAATTAGACCAGAAGTAGGAAAAGCCAGTCTCCTCCTCCCAGGGAGGAGAAACAGCAACCCTGGGAAGGAGACAATCCCAATGCCCAAAGTGGAGTAACTCAGGGAGGTGCCCTGTGGTGGGAGAGACCAAAGGGGAGGAATCCATCCAATGTCTGGGGGGCTGGGTTTGTGTGAGAGGAGATCCCATGGTCAGGATGATCCTGGGTTTGTGTGAGAGGAGATCCCATGGTCAGGATGATCCTGGATTTGTCTGTGAGGAGATTTCAGTGTCAGGATAATCCTGGCTTTCCCTAGGTGCTGGATTTGTGTGAGAGGTGAATCCAGGGTCAGGATAGATCCTGAATTTGTGTGCAAGGTGATTCCTGAGGTCAGGATGATCCTGGGTTTATGTGAGAGGAGATCCCATGGTCAGGATGATCCTGAATTTGTGTGCAAGGTGATTCCTGAGGTCAGGATGATCCTGGGTTTGTGTGAGAGGTGAGTCCTGGGTCAGGATGATTCTGCCTTTCCCTAGGTGCTGGATTTGTGTGAGAGGTGAATCCAGTGTCGGGATGGATCCTGGATTTTTGTGTGAGGTGATTCTCATGGTCAGGATGATCCTGAATTTGTGTGCAAGGTGATTCCTGAGGTCAGGATGATCCTGGATTTGTGTGTGAGGAGATCCCAGTGTCAGGATAATCCTGGCTTTCCCTAGGTGCTGGATTTGTGTGAGGTGATTCCCATGGTCAGGATGGATCCTGGATTTTTGTGAGAGGTGATTCCCATGGTCAGGATAATCCTGGGTTTGTGTGAGAGGAGCTCCCAGTGTCAGGACAGCCCTGCCTCTCCCTGGCTGCCCTGGGGGAAGCTGTGCACCCATCCTGGGCTCCTGGGTGGCTCTCAGAATCTCCCCCAGTGCTGGCCCTGGCTTTTTTGGGCACTGCCCACATCCCTGCTCTGCTGGCCCCAGTTCCAGCCTCTGCTGCTGGGGCCAGAGGGAACAGTGTGGGAGCAGCTGCCACGGTGGCACCAGCAGGGCAGAGCAGAGAATTCGTGTCAGGTGCTCCTGATTTACTGAGAATTGGGGTGGCACTCCTCATTTCTCCAAATGTTTGGTGCATCAGATAAAAAAAATCCCAAAGCTGGAATTTTTTCAGAGCAGAATTTGGGGTGGCACTCCTCATTTCTCCAAATATTTGATGCCATCAGATAAAAACCATCCCAAAGTTGGATTTTTTTCAGAGCAGAAGTTGGGGTGGCACTCCTCATTTCTACAAATGTTTGATGCTGTCAGATAAAAAACATCCCAAATTTGGATTTTTTTCAAAGCAGAATTGGGGGTGGCACTCATTTGTCCCAATGTTTGATGCCATCAGATAAAAACCATCCCAAAGTTGGATTTTTTTCAGAGCAGAATTTGGGGTGGCACTCCTCATTTCTCCAAAAGTTTAATGCTGTCATATAAAAAAAAAAAATCCTAAAATTGGACTTTTTCCAGAGAATTTGGGGTGGCACTCCTCATTTCTGCAAATGCTTGATGCTGTCATATAAAAAAAAAATCAAAATATTGGACTTTTTCCAGAGAATTTGGGGTGGCACTCCTCATTTCTGCAAATGCTTGATGCTGTCAGATAAAAACCATCCCAAAATTGGACTTTTTCCAGAGCCTTAGGGCTGCAATCACAGGAGTGCTTTGGGAAGTGATGCTGGAATTCTCAGTGGATGAACGTTGTGTGGAAGGTTTGGAATCCTTGGCAATTAGGAAATTGTTGCTGAGGTTAATGGGGATATTATTTTTAACTTTGAGGGCAGGAGCAATCTCCTGCCTGCAGGATGGAATTATTGCAATCAGTGCTTGAAATAAGCACTTTCTTTTAATGGTTTAAATTGACAAACATTTAAATCATCAACCTGAATTCTTTTTTAGCTGTTATGTACCCTGGTGTGTTGCTTCACTTTATTTTTATTTGGCATTGAGGCAGAATTTGGTGTTTACTACCAATCTTTAGTTGTGTGAGGTTGGGGTTTTTTCCCTGTTTTTTTTTTCTTTTTTTTTTTTGTGGATCTCATTGCTGTAAATAAAAGCAGAATGAAAAGCTAAATAAGAAGCCCAATAATGTGATGAGATCAGGAAACTTCTCCCCAGGCTCCATTTATAAGTGGAATTAGAGACAGACAAGAATTGGAGGTAATTTCTGCTCAAGGTAACCACATCTTCAAAGGGAATGACGGCAAAACAGTCAATTATTTTTTAAAAACACACATTTTTTTCCTGCTTTTAGGAGAAACTCCTGGTAGGAGCTGGTTACCACTTCAATAACTCTATTTTCCTCCAACCTTCAGAGGCAAATACAAGCTGTTTACATCTCTAATTTTAATTAATAATCACATTATGTTGATAGAGCATATACTCAGGCTTTAAGCAATACATTTTGTGAATAGTTTTATTTTTAATTTTTTTTTTGTGTGTGTTGTGTTTGTGTTGTATCACAGCTCCAGGCAGTGCATGGGATGAGTGGAAAAACCCTCCAGGTCAATGTAGGGAATCTCTTGGAGCACTCCAGGCTTTTCAGGTTGGAGTTTGTGTGTTCTGCAGTGTCCAGCCTCTTAAAGAAAAACCTGCCAGTGGGGCAGAACAGGGGAGGCTGAAACCTCAACCCTCTTACAGCAAAGAGAGATTTTTACTGCAATGTTTGGTTGCTGAGTTTCCCAGCACCTCCAGTTGACATTAAATACAATCCAGTGGCAAACACCACTCAATTGAGATTTTTTTTTTCATTTATTTTAATTTTTTTATTATTTTTAAATTTTTTTCATTTTTTTTTTTAATTTTTAATACACAAATTAAAAACTTTGCTTTTTTTTTCCCCTCTCAGTGGCTTTCATTGACCCCCCTTGGGCTCCTGACTCGAAGCCTCCCCAAAGTGGGTCACAAAACCATTTTATACCTCTGTGAGCAGGTGTCCCCAGCTCATTTTACAGGCTCCAATTTCTGCTTGTGCCTCTTGGCTGCTCTCACACCAGTCAGGGACACGACTGAAAATAGAAATTTGTAGCCCCTCTCTTGTTTTCTCCCAGGTGCAACTGCTCCTTTTATTTTTATTTTATATTTTTTTTTTT
>VXBS01002883.1:50352-107686 GCA_013400255.1 Sitta europaea
TATCTACATATATATAAATATAGAAATACATATATATTTAGATATAGAAACAATATAAGTAATACTAAATAATTATTAAATCATATTTTTTTATGTACAAATGTTGGGGGTTGACCCTCTCTGGCAGATTTTGGCTCAGGGGCAGCCTGGATATGTGGAATTTGGATGTAATACATGAATTTTATGTTGGCAAAATTCCCCTTTCCCTTGAACCTTCCCATCCCATTCCTTCTTACACTCCTTCCACGGTGTCCCTAGGAGGGAGGGCAGCTCTTTTTTCCCTTTTTTCCTCAACTTTCTCCTGCCTTTCCCCTTCCCTCTGGGGCAGACACTTCCTCTGACCCCCTGAACATTTCCCCCTGGCCCTGGGAGGGGAACATCCCGTCCCTTTGTTGCTGGAATTCCACTTGGAATTCAGCAGAGCAGCTCTGACACTTTCTGTTCAGCAGGATCCTGCCCTTGGGAAGTATTAATAGTGTCATTTTATATTGCTGTTAATCAGCCTGACAGCTTCCTCCTGCAAGGACAGCTTCCCCCAGAACAGGAGCTGCTGCTCGGCTCCCACAGTGGCAGGAAATTATGGAGCCTTGGGAGTTTACACAAAGTGCTGTTTTCTTCCTCTNCCAAAAACCACTTTAAAGGGCTTTTTTTAGCCTGAAATAGCTGCAGAGGAATCACTGGAGTGTTCCCTCTGTGCTTGGCCATTAATATTCATCTTGGAGGAGCTGAGAAGGCAGCAAAGGAAATGCTTTGGTGTCGCTCCATTAGGCTGGAGGGGAGATGAGATCACATCAAGGTGCTCACTGACCCTGCAAGATGGCTCTCTTGCAAGAATAGAAATGGATTCCTATTTCTGGGGCTCCTGAGGGAAGCATTTGTGCTCATGGCTTTTCCTGGGTTAAAGCTGCCCAAGCCTAATGAACCTTCCCAGCCAGGCCTGGGGAAGGTGTCAGGAAAAAAGGAGCTGGAATTTTTTCTGAGCCCCAAATTCACCCCCAGAGCTGTGTCCAAGTCCCAGGGGCACAAACCCAACCCCGAGCTGAGTTTGTAGGAGAATTTGGCTCTGAGATAGCTCAGGGTTGGTGTCTGGGCTGTTCTTCAGGGGGATTTCAGCTGGAGCTGGAGCTGTTCCTTTGGAGAGCATGGCTCTGGAAAGAGCCAACTTTTCTCCTCTGCACTGAGCTCAGCTGGTTCCTAAAATGAAGCAGAAATTCCTTTCCCTTGGCTCCAACATCCTGACAAAATCATCATCACATAGTGCCCAGTGATGACAACAGCAGCAAATCATCAGCATCAACAAAACCAACAAACAGTGCCCAGGGATGACCCCGAGATAAAGAGGATGCCCTGGTCTGTGAGGGTTTTGTGGGATTGCTATTGCCAGTTCCCATTTTCCCTGGAATTCTGGCACAGGCCATAAATCTAAAACACTCCTTGCACTCACAGCTGAGCTGGGGAAGCCCCAAATGCAGTGAGTTATTAAAGGGGCCTTGAGGAGGTGCCCCCAAAACCAGAGGCAGGAATATCCATCCCTTCTCTTCCGTGGTTTGCAGCAAAATCTGTCTGGGCAGCTTGGCTCTGCTGGATGGCATTATTGCCCTAAACTGAATATATTGATTTATAAGAATCCTTGCAGTTGTGTTCCTGGAGAGCAGCTGCAAAAGCACAGGCAGCACTACCAGGAATTAAAAATCACAAAAGGGTTTTGCACTCTCCAGGCATCACTACAATTATTGTGGCCTGTTAATTATTTGAGGTTTCTTCTTCATTCTTTGAGTGGCTACAGGGACTGCTGCAGCATACATGTATATATACAAATAATTTATATATATTTTTTAGATATTTATATGTATATTTTATATATATAANTTCTTACACTCCTTCCACGGTGTCCCTAGGAGGGAGGGCAGCTCTTTTTTCCCTTTTTTTCCTCAACTTTCTCCTGCCTTTCCCCTTCCCTCTGGGGCAGACACTTCCTCTGACCCCCTGAACATTTCCCCCTGGCCCTGGGAGGGGAACATCCCGTCCCTTTGTTGCTGGAATTCCACTTGGAATTCAGCAGAGCAGCTCTGACACTTTCTGTTCAGCAGGATCCTGCCCTTGGGAAGTATTAATAGTGTCATTTTATATTGCTGTTAATCAGCCTGACAGCTTCCTCCTGCAAGGACAGCTTCCCCCAGAACAGGAGCTGCTGCTCGGCTCCCACAGTGGCAGGAAATTATGGAGCCTTGGGAGTTTACACAAAGTGCTGTTTTCTTCCTCTTGCTGACAGCAAAGTGTCAGCTCTGTGGTGGGAGCTGGCCCTGGGAGTGCAATCCTGCTTTTCCACAGGGGTGCCAGAGGGGGATTGGGATGGTGATGCCTGGAGAGCTCCCTGGGACAGGGGCTGGGCACAGTTACAGGGATAAAGCAGGGATTTGTTAAAAGGCTTCACAGGATTCACCTTGGGCAGTGCAGGAGCCTGGCCAGGGCTCCACCCAGGATGGGCCCAGGTCAGGAGTTTTCCCCCTTTGCTCAGTTCTGCTCCATTTCCATGCTGGGGTCACTGTCCAATCCCAGCCCCAGGGGATGCAGTCCCACCCTCCCAGATTCTCTCCTCAGCTCCTGCTCTTGGCACTTTTTGGGGCCAGAGCTGCAGCAGTGCCCTTGGTTCTGGGCTGGAAAAGGATTGTTCTGTGCCCTTGGCTCTGGAAAAGGATTGTTCTGTGCCCTTGGTTCTGGGAAAGGATTGTTCTGTGCCCTTGGCTCTGGAAAAGGATTGTTCTGTGTCCTTGGCTCTGGGAAAGGATTGTTCTGTGCCCTTGGTTCTGGAAAAGGATTGTTCTGTGTCCTTGGCTCTGGGAAAGGATTGTTCTGTGCCCTTGGGGCTGGGAAAGGATTGTTCTGTCTGTCTGAGCTGGGAGGAGAACTCACTGACACTTTCTGTGAATGCAGAGTCTGGAAAATAGGAAAGCTGAAATTTGAGGCATCAGTAGAACAGAGCTGGGTGCTGCTTTCTGGGGAGCACACCCTGCAGGATGAAGGAATTCAGGAGCTCAGGCTGTGCCTCTTCAGGCAAATGGCCATTCCAGCTGGATCTGCTGGAATTCACCTTGGCCCCAGCTCCTGCTGTTTGGGCTGTTCAGGGAGCAGCCCCCACGTTGTGTGCACACATTTTTGCTGCCCTGCACAAGCACAGGATTGTTTTGGGCACATCACATCACTTCTCTTGGCATGGTTTCTCCAGGTGAGGACTTGTTTGTGCAGGAATTGTTTGCTCTGGGTGGCTGAATGGGCTCCAGGGTGTTCCTTTGTCTCCCGTGAGAGGGTGGAGGTGAAAGCAGCTCACCTTGGGGCTGAGTTTTGATTTCCCCTTCAGTCTGGGAGAGATTTGGGTGGTAAAAGCTGCTCAGGGGTGATGGAAAGCCTGGCTGTGCACAGTTTGCCTTTTATTGCAATTTATTGTTGCATTTTCCCTCAGTAATTGTACTTGTTTTCTGTGGTGGACCCCCATCAGCACTCAGTGCAAAGCCAGGATTCTGAAGCTGATTTAATTTGCGTGCGTATTTTGAACAGCAACATCATCAAGCTCAGTGCCAGGCTTGCCCTGATAAAGAATTTATGAAAACACATCATGTTATTGCAGATTTACCAGGGAGCTGATTCTGTGTACACGAGGATTGTCACTTTTATCTCGTGTCCCAACTCCAGCAATTCTGTTTAAGTCCATTATTTTGGGTTTGGAAATTGAAATAAAAATGTGGAGATGAAAGCCCATCAGTGCTTGCTGTTTCTGTGAGTCCCATCACAGACATAAATCCTGCCAGTTCCTACATCACCCCCACAAAACGGGCAAAATGCTGCAAATTGTTCTTCTCCAAGTGATGCTGGCAGCATTAGGAATAAACATTGTTCCTGGGATAACAAACCCTGGCTTCTCCCTGCCACTTCCAGGCTTCAGATTGGCACCAAGGGCTGCAGAACAACAAGTCCCAAAAATACTCCACCACTCCTCACCCAAATCCTCTTTTTTACAGAAACAACAAAGCAGGCTGGGGCTGTCAGCAGCCAAAAGGAAGGAGAGCATTTTCCTGCCTTTCCCTCCCAGCTTTTCTGGCAAGGGCTGCCCCTCATTTATCTTTGAACAGTTTTGCTTTGCTCTGAGCTGGCTTTGGAGTTCAAAGAGACGACAGCTTAGGGGAGAGGAATTTTGTTGCAGTGTGTGTAGAGCAAGAGGGTGTTTGTGTAGTACTTGCCTGGCACTGGAGAGGCTGAATTTATTATTTATAGATGTGCTATAATCTAGGCAGACAGTGAATGGATTTATTAGAGCCTGGGCTGCTCACAGGGCTGTGACTCCTGCAATATTCCAAGGGTTGCTGCCCTCAGCCAGGTACAAGCAGCTTTAGTGACATTTGGGACTGAATTAACTCAGGGATCCTGGGAGCATCCTCAGCTTCCTGACAGAACCATCTTTAACTGGTTTTGCTGGGGCTGCTTGTGCATGGAGAGAGGGAGAAATTCCCCCTTTGGGGCAGGAAAATCCCAAAGCCACAGCATCACCCGGGCTGGCTTTGGCATCCCTGGAGCAGCAGCAGCTTCAGGGTGCAGAGGGAAGGGCCATGGCCAGGAGGGGTTACTGCAGCCACCCCTGGAACCACGCCCAGACTGCTCCTTCTGCTTCTCTCTTCCCCTCCAGAGTGATTTTAGAGAGGGGGAAAAATTCTGATTTTTGAACGTGGCACTGGAGAAGCAGCAGGTTGTGGCAGCAAAAGGTGCAAGTTGTTCTTGTCTCCCTGAGAGGAGTAAATGGGAGGTCTTCCTTCCTCCAGGAAATCCAGGGCTTTGCAGTTTATTCATTTATTATTAACATTTAGCTCTGGTGCTCATAAATTCCGAAATGCTCAGTTCTGGATTGATGCATGGCTTTGCATTCACATCTGAAGCAAAAATTGTATCTGAAATTCAAAACTTAACTCTGTTACAGCATCCTTAGTTCTGTGCTGAGGTTTTCTTTTGGCTTCTGGAATCTATTTCTGAAATGTTTGTGCCATTTTAAATTCAGGGAGAAAATCCTGACGTGCGAGTCCCCTGTCAGCAGCAATTTGGGCACTTTTGTCAGGAATAAAACCCCCTGATAAATGATCTTTTAGCATTGCATGTTAGGTGCTCAATAAACTCTGCAAGTGCAGAGGTGAAGGCACTCACAATTATAGTGAGAGTAGGAAAATGCCCTTTAATTTACTAGTTTCCTTTAAATGTTTGAAGAATTAGAAAAGCAGAGTTAACATTCTTAAGGCTGCAATCCCCCTAAATTTAAAAATGAAGTTTCTGCTCTCTGCAGTGTGTCCCACACTTCCCCCACACTCATTCTGTGCTGTTCATGCTATTAGATTTAATTTGTAGGGTTTTTTCTTTTTAAAGATGCTAATTTTGCATTAACAGAAGTTAAGGAAAAAAAAAATCCTTCCAGCTGATTGAATTAAAATGCACGGGCGTGATTTCATCTTCACTGCATGCTCAGGATGGAGCTCCTGAGCTGGGAGGGGGGCTGAGGACAGGGATGGGACAGAGCTCATTAGAGGGAATCTCTAATTAGACATTCCCCAATCACATTTATTTCCCTGTTTTCCCTGGGGTTCAGCCCTCAGGTGTGCCAGGACAGTCCAGAGCAGCACCAAGCTCTGCCTGCAGCCCCCCACAGCTCCAGCCAAGCAGCTTGTGTTTGGTTTGCCTTAATTCCAGTGATTTAATTCCTGTTCCCTCTGCTCCATAAAACACTGAACTGGCTCCCGTGTAAGCAGCAGCTCCTCTGCTGCTGCCTCCCTTTTGTAATTACCCACCTTTAATGAAGTGGAGAAGAAATCATAAATACCAGCTTATTGCAGGTGGAGCTTTGCAGGGCAGTGCTGCAGCATTCCTGGGACTGGCCAGGAGCTGGGATCTTGGGGAGCTGAGCAGAATCACCATCATCATCATCACCATCATCACCATCACCATCATCATCATCACCATCACCATCATCATAATCATCACCACCATCACCATCACCCTCATCACCATCATCATCACCATCACCATCATCATCACCATCACCATCATCATCATCACCATCATCACCATCATCACCATCATCATCACCATCACCATCATCATCACCACCAAACTTCACCTCCACACTCCACTCTGTGGGAATTCTTTTGTTTTATTTGGTTTTTTCTTCTCAGGGTCAGGATTATAAGTGCCAGATGTTAAATTCTCTTTTGGAGTTTTTATTATTTCTCTTCTCAGTTACAGCCTGGCTGACTGTGAGTGCTTCTACATGTAAGGTTAATAAGGAAAAAAATGGAGTGCAGAGTTCTGTCTTCAAGGTCTTTTTAAGTTTAAACTACTCAATGATGAGATGTTAACTAATTTATTTTAACTTTTAATCTAATAGCTGGCTACTCATGTCCCACACTGCAGATTTTTCTAACTGATCACACAAAATTACCTAATTTTGTGAAGTAGATTATGCCTTAAACCCCCCATCTTGTTCCATACACATTATTATAATTTACTATTTGAAATTCTGAATTTCTCACCCTGTGATCTAGCACACCCTTCTATCCAACTCCACACTCTCAGTGCTGTCACTCAGTTTTGGAAGCCTTTCCATGGGCTCAGGTCAGTGCAGTGAATCTTTGAGGATCATTTTTTGTCAGCACAGAAATCTGAAATCCTCTGCCCAGAGTCCCAGCACTCCCCTAACAGAGCCCAGGAACTCAGAATGCAGCAGCTGTTTGGGTGAAGCATTAATTTATCCATTTTCTGCAGCCTGCTCATGAAATTTTAACTTGTGCAGTCTTTTCCAGGAGGGCTTGGAGCAGGATTTTCTGGGATCAGTTCCTCCCCTCTGGGGCTGTGGGTGATGTTGCTCTGGTTCTAAAGCTGGCAAACACCACAATATTTATTGAATTAACCTCTGAACTTGCTTGAGAATAGCTCCAGACACCCTACCCAGAGCAGACAGCTTTTTTGTTTGTTTGTTTTATAGCCACAGTTTGGCTACAATTTACTTCATTTGTCATCTTCTGTAATTATTTTTCTGATGCTGCATCTACTGCAGGGACAATATGTGAATTTGAATAAGCTGTGAAAAGCTGCTCACGAGTGGAATAACAATTGAAAAGTGTGGAGGTAGTTACTTACACTCATTCATTTATTTTTAAAGAGCAGTTTCTTGCTCCTCTTTTATTTTCAGCCTTTATTATTAATGCTGCTGTGGCCTGTCCCCAGGCAACTCAGGGGTGTGAGTTATGAGTTCCTGGCAGGGCAATTCCTTCCTCTTACCCTGAATTCCCTAAACTGGGCTCAGATCACCTGGCAGCACTTGGAGCTGCTCACCTGAGCTGAAATGAGGAGCAAACTTTTCCAGGGAGCTGGGAGAGAAGGGAGATTTTGGCAATAAAGTGCTTTAATGGTGGAGCCAGCAGCCCTGGAGTGTTTACAAACAGATGTGACTCTTGAGGGCTTGGTTGGCTGCTGCTGAGTTGGCCTCAGTGGCCTTTCTAAAGTCTTCTCCCAAATTTAAGGGTTCTCTGATTAATTTGGCCCATCCTGGTTATTTCCTGGAGTTTTACTGGATCATTTCCTGCTCAAATTCCAGCTTTTTAAACTCAGGGAGGGGTCCCACGTGCCCTGGTGTGAGCAGGCTCCACATCTGAGGGGAGATGGTTTTCAACTGAGAAAGGAAAAAGTTGGATTGAGAAAAAAATCCCTCCCTGTGAGGGTGGGCAAGAGAAGCTGTGGCTTCCTGTCAACAGTTTTTTCTGTGTTTTTTTCTCTTTTTTCTGTGTTTTTTCTGTGTTTTTTCTCTTTTTTCTGTGTTTTTTCTGTGTTTTCCTGTGTTTCTTCTTCAAAGGCTGCGTGAAGAATGAATCTTTATTTTTAGGGATCGCTCCCTTATGTACAATTTTCCAGAGACCACTGTGATTGGTGAAAGATAAATCCCTTCACCCACACTGGTCAAACCAGAGGGACAGCAAAAAGAAAATCCCTCCCACATGAAGAATTCACAGCGTGGATATCGTTACAAAAACAATCCTGGTGTCTGAGTTCTTTTCCTGGGAACAAGTTTCAGAAAACTCAAGCATCAGCAAAACAGAGCTTTAGAAAATCCAGAATTTCAGACTGAACACCAGACTGTCCCAGATCCCAAATCCAGCCTGGACAGGGCTGGGAGCATCCTGGGCACTGGGAGGGGTCCCTGGGCTGGCATTTGGGGTCCTTGCACCCCACAGCACTTTGGGATTCCATAATCCTGCTCCTCCTCTCTTCCAGCAGATCTCCAGCCCTGCAGAAGCCCAAATTTTTGGGTGATCCCTTTGTTCCATGCTCGTTTTCCCCCTGCTGGGGAGGTCCTGGCAGCATCCCTGAGCCCAGCCCAGTTTTCCCTTCTCCTGCTGCTCCTGAGCTCCTTTTGCTCTGCACCCTTCACACCACGTGCCTGTGCTCCTGGAACTCATAAATCACTTCCTATTCTTTTAGCAGTGTTGGGTTTGGTTTTTTTTCTTTTTTTCCTTCTTCTCTGCCAAGTGCAGGGCTTTGTTTCCCAGCTGTCAGCACTTTATTTAAAGAGTCCCAATGTCACTGCCCTGAAAAGCTGCCAGGTGGGGACAGAAGTTCCTTATCACCTGCTGATCTCTTCCTAAAGCATCTCTCTGCACAGATTTATTAAAGATCTCTCATCTCAGGGTCTTTGTTTAGGAGGAACTCAGCAGTTCCTTGTCATTGTGGCCTGCAGGAGTTTTGGGTTCTGTTTTGGATTTTGCAGTTCTTGTTCTTCACGAAGGAGAGACCAGGTTGGTGAAATAGGATAAAAAAAGGCATTTATCCAGAGGGATGTTCCATGCAGGAATCTGAGCACATCAGAGCTGGGCAACTCTCTCTCCCCAGCTCTTCTCTTTTCCCACTGAATTTCATGAAAGAATTCTGTGATTTCTTCTTTCCTCTCTGTAAAGAATATCTCCTCAGTCTCCCGGTGTGCCTTTAGGATTTCTCACATCACAGTTTTACACCTCACACTTTGCATGTGGGGATTTCTTCTTGAGACAGGGAAATTTCTGAGTTTGGTGAAAAGTGCAGTTTGTCTCCTTATCTCCCTGAGGGTGGATCCCTCTGACAGCTGCAGCAGTGTGGCCAAGAGCCCCCAGATTTCTGCTCCTCACACTGTGTAAGGCTCTCTGGGCCAATGCAATTCTGCCAAGAGATATTTGTGTTATTAAACCACTGCTGAGCTAATTGCTGTTCTCACAGTGGGAACTTTCTTACCCCATCACCCCTCCACCCCCAAACCTTCCAGGATTCCATCCTCAACCCTCCTGGCACCCTTTGGAACCCCTTTGGCTTTGTCTGTGCCCTTTCAGCTCCAAAGCTGAACTTTCCTCTCCTCAGCACCCTCTGCTGTGTTCCAAATCCACATCCTCACTCCTGGCACCTGAGCTGGGGAGCCTCTCCCGAGGTTTCACCTCAAACCCTGGCTCTAATCTTAATTTTTGGCTCTAATTTTAATTTTTGGCTCCAATTTTGATTTTTGGCTCCCAGAGCTGACATCCTGAGGGTTCCCAGCACTCTGGATTCCAGCATCACAGCACTCTGTGCTCTCCTCCTCAGTCAGGTGCTTTGGGCAAATTCACTGCTCTGAGTTTCCTCCCATTCCCTCCCAAACCCTCGTGGCTGCACTGAAAGGAAAAGAAAGGAATTTTGTAAATCCCATTCCCTGAACTCCAGTGTCCTTCACATCCCTCTCTCCTCGTGCTGTCCAGTGGAGATGTGGAGTGTGCAGGGAAGGACAGAATTCATCAAAAGCCCCAACACAGCTCTGGATTTTGGGGTGCACTCAGCAGAGCCTCTGGAACCAGGGAGCAATCCCAAGGCTCAGCCCAGCCAGCAGCATCCTTTGGAAATCTTGGACACACGGGCTGAAAAGCTTTACCAGCACCAATCTGCTGCTGGCTGAACACAGAATTAGGAGGGCTCTCCATAAAAGCTGGCAAGTCTCAGCCCAGAAAAAAGATGTTTGGGTTTAGAGGCAAAACAAACAAAGCTGGGGGGAAAAAATCCTTGGTGGGCTGCTCAGGGAGCTGTTGGATGAGGAGCAGCAGTGGGATTGATGACATGGAATTTGATTAGCATGGAATTTGATTAACATGGAATTTGATTAACATGGGATTTTAGTAGCATAGGATTTTAGCAACATGGAATTTTATTAATATAGGATTTTATTAACATGGAATTTTAGTAACATGGGATTTTAGCAACATGGAATTTTAGTAATATAGGATTTTATTAACATGGAATTTTAGTAATGTGGAATTTTAGTAACAGGATTTTATTACCATGGGATTTTATTAACATGGAATTCTAGTAACATAGGATTTTATTAACATAGGATTTTATTAACATGGAATTTTAACAACATGGAATTTGATAAACATGGAATTTTAGTAACATGGAATTTTAGTAACATGGAATTTTATTAACATGGAATTTTAACAACATGGAATTTTAGTAACATGGAATTTTATTAACAAGGAATTTTAGTAACATAGGATTTTATTAACATGGAATTTTAACAACATGGAATTTGATAAACATGGCATTTTAGTAACATGGAATTTTACTAATATAGGATTTTATTAGCATGAAATTTTAGTAACATGAAATTTTATTACCATGGAATTTAGCCCATCCAAGGGCAACCCTTGGCCACTTTTTAAATTTTTTTGGGTGTAGTGTCAGTGCCATGGGATTGGTGATAAATCAAGTTCTGTTTACATCTGTGTGGGCACACTTTTATCCTGGCCAAAGCCTGTGTTTTGCACCAATAATTGCCATTTTCACATGGGGAATTCACAAACATCCTGTGAATTCCTGAAATAATCCTGACAGGGACACATCAAAGGGGGACCTTGGCCAAACCCCCCAGAATAAACCTGCAAACAAAGCCCTGGCTGGGAGGGTGGAATTAATCCTGGCTTGTGCTGCTGCCTTGGGAAGGGAACTGTGAGCTTCAAGGCCTGTTGGCAATTTATAAAGCACTTTCATATTTATATTAAAGATAGATTTATTTATAATAAAGATCGATTTGTATTTAATATATATTTATTTATATTAAATAAAAAATAAATTGGCAAGTATAAATATACCTAGAGATGACTAACAAACATTCTGCACCATTTCAGGACTATATGCACTGATATATTTTTTTATTTAAGGGACATGATGGTAATGCAGACCCTTTCAGAGCCTTGCAGTTTGTGGGCTTAAATAATATGTTGTCTCTGATATTTGGGAACCAAAGTTATCACAATACTAAATTTTGATGGTTGCTAAAGAAGTCTTCAACATATACATTTTTTAAACTTTCTTTTCATTAGGTCATCTATTTAATAAAAAACAAAATCTCAATTTATATCTTCATGGGTAAATTACCTTTTGTTTGTAAGTTAAAGAAGCTCAATGTAGGAAGGATTAAAGTGTTCAGTAATAATCTCAAAACATAACAAAATATTTTTATTTGACCAATTTGATATTGTGTATAGTACTCTCACACTCTTCATTTCATCATCCTAGAATTTACATGGGAAAAGTCAGAGTAGTTTGTTCTTGTTGATGCTTTTAAAACCTCTCATTCTGCACATTTTTATAAACCCTTTGGTTAGGTTAGCTTTTGTATTCTCTTGAAACACTTGGGGTTCTCCTGTATCCTTTTGAGAGCTGAGGGGAGAAGAATTTCACAGTGCTGTAATATATATATGCATATTTATATAATGAATATATATTCCTTAATTCCTTCCTAATAATTCTTTATACTTCAGTTGGGTTTTTTTTTTTACTTCTGCCAAACACTGAGCAGGCATTTTTATGGAACTCCATCTTGATTCTGAGTATTAATGGTCATTACCAAGCCCAGATTTCAACATACGAAGGTGGAATAATTTCTCTCTGTGTGCTACATTTTGTAATAACATACAGTCAACTTCATCTTCTATCTTCTTGCCTTTCAATATATCATAACATCCTTCATAATCTGCTGTGTCATTATTTTCTGGAAGAATTCTATATAAGCAGGTACTTTTCATTCTTTGTTCATCTTTCCAAATATTTTATATATATAAATATAGATCATATGTAAACGTATACATATATTCATATAAACACATACATACACACATGCACACACACATATAAATTTATATATATATATATAAAGCTATTTATATATGTGTGCATTTATATGTGTATATTAAAATAGCCTAGAAGTTCTTCAGGCGGCTTTCATGGAATGTGACAGTGAACCTTTTACTCATATCCTCATTTTCATTTCAATGGTGTTATAAAGGAGTGCTGGCTCTTGCCCCATTTGACCACAGCTTCCATTCTCAGCTAGTGTAAAGGCACTTGCAATCTATGACTGCATCATGCCAGGTGATGTCCTGCTCTTGGATGACACCCAAGCAGAAAATTCAGCTTCCCAAAATCTCTGTCAAGGTCTGATTGTTCCATCTAAAGCCAGTCACACCACAGCCTGGTTCAGCATGCCTCATAATATTATGTAATATGAATTTATCCTTTGATAGCTCAAACTAATTTTACGGTGACTTTGGATGTTGCAATTTGCTACTGACTGTTCCCCTTATAGAAAAATTAACCTACAGTATCACAGAACAAATAAAGTTGGAAAAGACCTCCAAGGTCATTGAGTCTGATCTTTGGACAAACACCAACATGTCAACTAAACTTGGGCACCAAGTGCCACATCTAATTGTTTCTTGAACACCTCCTAGGACCAGGACTCCACCACTTTCCTCAGCAACTTTTTACAGTGCTTTACTACCCATTCAATGATGAAATTCCTCCTGCTGTCCTGCCTGAAACTCCCCTGGTGCAGCTTGAGGCTATGTCCTCTTGTTCTGTTGGTAATTTCCTGGGACAAGAGGCTGACCCCACCTTGCTACAACCTCCTTTCAGGCAGTTGTAGATAGTGTAGAGGCTCCTGAGCCTCCTCTTCTCCAGACTAAACACCTGCAGCTCCCCCAGCTGCTTCTCATAAGACTTACTCTTGTAGACCATTCACCAGCCCTTGTCTGGAATTGCTCCAGCACCTCAACGTCTTTATTGAAGTGAGGGGCTCAGAACGGGACACGGGAATCAGGGAGGGACCTCGTTAGTGCTGAGTAAGGTAGCAAATTAGGCATTCTTCTGGGGTGTGTTTTCTTGTTTCATTTAAAAGAAAAAAACGTGATACAAAGCATAGTAAGTGGAGGAAATCAGGAAATTTGTTTCAAAATAATCTTTCTGGAACTAATATTCATAGATGTATGCACAGCAGGCAACGCTGAGTTCAGTGCCCAGCTTCAATGGCTGTCAACACAAAACAAAGACAGATGATATACTGCTGTGTGATTCTTGGTAAAAATATTCTCCTGGGAAGAGTAACAGCTTGATTCTACCTCCATGTCACTTTCTGCTGTCCTCCAAGAAAACCCCTTGGCAGTCAAAAGTCTAGTCTTGTGCACTACAAAATAGTCCTCTGCCTTTTTTCTTTGGTGATTAATCATAAAAATATAAGAATAAAAGGGTTAAAATGAGAGCTGGAGAGCAGATACACTGACCTGTAGTGCCTAGCAGTTAAAAGGCTTAGCCAATGAGGAAGGTTTTGTGTCCTACTTTCAGGTGCATCTTTTTTAGTCTAAGGCCTCCAAGGGCCACAGGCAAAAGATGTACATGCATTTGTTCAAAGTGTAATTTCAGTGTTCTGTTTGTGTGATTTTGTGCGTGGGATAAATGCCTTGGAAGCTGGATGAATGCTATTAGGTGTGTCACACACTCAGATGAGGACATTTGTTGTAAGCTGAACATGAGGTCATCCTCACAGTTTGAAGATATAATTACCTCTAATCTCTATCTGAATTGATTTAATGTTTAAGAATACTTACACAGGTGTTCTCTTTCTAGAGAAAAGAACCAAATCTTATAAGATTAAATAAAAATGAAGAAGATGGAAAATGGTTTGTGAACCTCAGAAATGTTTACCCTCTCACTCTGGAGTAATTCATCACTGTGGAGTCACAAAAAAAGCATTTTTTTCATTAGCCTGAACTGTTTTTCTGTAAAGATCCAATACCACAGGAGATAGGAAGTTCAGTCACAGTCTCTAGAATATAATTTTCTTCCCATTTTCTTCCCAACACCATTGTGCTGTCTATCCTTTTCTTCTTGTAAGGTCTTCATTAACTTATGATTCAGGATTTAGCTTAACGCTGTAAATACAACACAATATAAGTTAAATCATCTGCCAAAAGAAACATTGCAGCAAATAACTGCTAGCCTAAGAACAGTATGAATGTTTTTATTTTGCTCCTTATTATACTAATTTATAGAAGTAGGCGGAAGAGTAAAAAATATTCCTAATATGAATAAATTCTATTTTATTTCATTTTACATCTTATTTTTAAGTCTGACAGCAAGATGAAGCTGCATTTAATTTTCATTGCTAGTGTATAGATGATATTTATTTTTATTTAGGATTCAAGGATATCTGAATTTCTTTGTGGTATAAAGTTCCCAACATTATTTTGCAAGCTCCCTTTTTATCCGTGGAATGGAATTGATACGCTCAGTAACTGAGAGACTGATTTTGACAGTATATTAGTTTTAATTTAAAGTAAAATTACAGGTGCTGCTGAGAAGGTCATATTTCAAAAATAATTATGTAAAACCTCTCCTGTAGGGAAGGTCTTACAGTTTGAGGATTTCTTTCCTTCTGGTTAACTGATTGGTAACTCCTTACATTCGTTATTAGCACCTGAGCATTGCAGAAAAATATTCAAGGTTTTTGGACTCAACCATTTTCCAAACTTCCCTTCTGATCTAAAGCATATATTTAATGAATGTTAGTTCTTCAGCTTTGAAAGGTTAAGAGAAACAAAAAAAGAGATACAGGACAATATCATAAGCTTTGTGACCTGACATAATGTGTCTTAAGATAGAATATTCCCTCTCTTTGTCCAGAACACTGTTTATTGGAAGAATATCATGAATCTAGGTGTACAACATTTCCCCTGGGATTTTAGCTTTATGTTTCATACTATTTTTCAATTCCCACACTGAACCAAAAAGTATTGATCATATGAGATGTTTACAAGGATATAGAACTTAGCTGTTGAGGTTTTATTTAGGGGAAAACAATATAAGTATTTAAATTTACTAATTTCAGATTCAGAAGGGGGAAAATGAGACATCCTTTCTCTAATTGTTCAGAATATTTAGATGAAAGATATATCCATTGAAATAATGTGAGTTATCTCTACTTTTCCTTCACAAATGTGCCAATAGCAAACTGCAAAGAAATGTACCTTGTAAAATGTTGGACACCTTTTACCCAGGCCAAATACTGAAGAGACTGATGATGTATGGTAAAAATATTTATGATGGTGTAACTGAGAAAAAGTAAAGAATATGTAACACTTCAAAATTCAGAAGAAAATTACATTTTTTAAATGGAGGTTTCTAGAGCAAAGTAAAACACTCAACTATTGTCACAGACATTAACCTTTCTTAATATAGACAAAATGTCAGTATATTTTCATATGCTCAGGAATGTTGAAGTTGCCTTTTTAGTCATTAACAATGTAAGTTAATACAATTTGTGTGAAAACCTGTATATTCTTATCTCTTTAAGTCCTTCCTTTTTCCTTTGGAAAGATCATAAAGACACCAAAAGTTATTATGTAAAGAGAGATGACAGAATTATTCATTTTAATTTCCGGAGCACTAAGAAAAATAGTGATCAGTCAGGACTTGAAGTTGTCTATTGATAGATGTGGAACTGCTTCCAGTTTGCCAGAGGGACTAACAGAAATAATAACGCACTGATTAGACAGCTAACTGTAGCCTTTTTACAAAGCTCAGAGAAATCAATGAGATATTTTTTATTTATCTTTCTGTTTATTTATTTATATTTATCTATATTTCTTGCCCCTTATGTTCAATTTCCTTTACCAGCCTGGAACAGGAGGGGTTTCCTAGCATTTACAATATCATCTCCTGTTCCTGACCTTTTTGAAGACATAGTTTATATATTTTCTCTTCTCTAATGTTCAAAGATCTTTGCTCCTTAGGGTTTACACAGAAGGTGCAACACTGAAAGCTTTTTGTAAGTAGCCTGCAAGATCCTCAGGGCAAACAGTTTTTCTTGATTCTGTCTGCAAAGCACAAAGCACACTTTCCACAGCATAAAAATAAATCTTACTCCCCATCAGCCCTGGTAGGCAGTTTGACAAATTTTATATTAAGTAATTGCTTTTGGCTTGCTTCTTCAAGGTTCCAAGCATCTTTCAGTTCATGATGGACTTTGGGGGAGGGAGTGAGGTTTCTCAGACTCTTGCAGCAAACAGCCAGCATTGTTAAATATTGAATGTTCTCCAATAACATTGTATCATAGTGCAATGCCCTGAATACATGCACTGCAGACCAGTCTTTCTGAATACATTAAGGCCTGATGAGAAATAAATTTTTTAGAGACTGTCCAAATACTACTGTTAACATAGCTGAATTTTAATAAAGGCTAATATGGGTTTTGCAAAACATTCACATTTCATCTTAGAAAATGCTTTGACATTGTACTTGACATAGTGAAATAATTATGCGTATGTGTTAAGTTTTGAATCAAAATATAATGAGTCAATAAAAACAATAACATTTTGCTCATAGACTCTACAATGTAAGATTTATACCCTGGTATTATAGGTAGTCGATAGAAATCCTTTCAATTTATATATCTTAAAAAAAGAGTACAGAAAAAGATTTCAAATTTGGATTAGGGACATAGAAAGTAAATAAATATTTTAATACAAAAGTTCTTAAAAGAAGATTTCAAAACAGGAGAATTTTATTCAGAGATTTAATAAAAAATGCATCCAAAAAGTCTGCAATGATGTTCCAGGGAAGACTAAGATTTATCAGTAGATCTGGTGAGTAGTCTAAACATCTAAGCAATTACCTAATTTCTCCTTATTTTGCAAGTAACTTTCAGTAATTATAAAACATCTTTTCATTAATGATAAAACTAAAATAGTTTTTGAACACCTAGTTTTAAATTTTGTGTGATTCTAGATGAGTCAACACCCCCCACTTTCCCAATGACCTTTGCAGACTTTTTTGACATTTGAGAAGGCATCTGCTGAAAACTTTGAGAGAGCTAAGTGGATATCTAGACAAATATCTTCTGTCTGAGTTTGTTTTGGGATCCACTGAGTAGAGGTCCTCCTTTTAGGTCTCTGAAGTAAAGTTCTGCACAGAAATACCATTCAGAAATATAGCAGTTGGTAGTGCTGAAGTTTTTTTTCTGACAGTCTCAGTAGCATTGAAATCTACACATTTTCATTCCCTGCATATTCTTCTCATCAACACAGAAAATGAGAAGAGACTTCAGTACTTTAGGTAGAAGCAGACCACCATGACGCTGGGAATGTAAAAGAGCTGATTTTTCAACTAAGGAAAACTGTGACATTGTAGAGAGTATCCAAAGGAACTTGATGGATAAGCTTAGATTTCAAAGATTCGGTGCTTCTTCTCTGACCTGTTTGCTGATATGCTAATTAAATAAATAAATAACAATCCCCAAACACACAAACTACCTGCACAATTAATTCACCCTCTCTATTAATTAGGCATAAGTTCTTTGCTTGGTTGCAAGGTATTACCCAATTCTAATTTATAGAATGTATAGCTCTACCTCCCAACATAGAAATAATATTAGGAATAAACTTATGTTCCCTTTCATTTTCCCTTGTCCATCAAATCGGACAGGAGAAGAAGAACAAATGTCATCTACCTGAACTTCTCAAAAGCCTTTTGGTATCTAAAAAGGGCTTATAAGAAAGATGGAGAAAAATTTCACCAACTCCTCTAGTAACAGGACAAGAGGCAGTGGATTAAAATGAATGAAAATAGATTTTGGCGGGATATTAGGAAGAAATTCTTTACTATCAGAGTGATGAAGCACCAAAATAGATTGCTCAGAGAAGCTTGTGATGTCACATGCTGGAAGTGTTCAAGACCAGGTTCAACGGGTTTTTGAGCAATCTGATCTCATGTAAGGTGTTCCTTCCCGCAATAGGTGATTTAGTCTAAATGATCTTTAAAGTTCCTTTCAACCTACTCTATCAATCTGTGATTCTAGGATTTATGTAAGGTAGCATCACAAATATCCTCTACCATAGACTTGTTCATATGTAGACTGTATGAAGATACCCATGGTCTCTTTTGCAATCAAAATAATGTTCTCTGATGCATCTTAATATACATTTGTGGAAGTCAGAGGACATCAAGTAGAAAAGGGTAACATTTAAGGGAAGGCCAGGATTAATTATGATATAAATGGATTAGGTGCATGTTTTGGAATCAACTGAGAGAAGAAGTAAGAAAAGTGATTGATGTTGCTTCCCACTGTGCATTCATATGAGTCTGAAGACCATGTCACTATTAATTTGCTCCTAAATATATCACAGCTTCCAGCCTTGTCACAGTAGGATATTTTAAAGGCTTGTTTTGCATAAGCAATAAGTTGCATTCCTTTTCAAGTGCAATTATATTTTTTTTCTTATTCTCTGTATGGAGTCTCAGGCAGAATCAAAGTCCTGAAGTGTAATGTTTCATAGTGTGATTCAGTATCCTGTGTAGTGTTACTAGAATGCAGATCATTAATTTGATGTGTTCTTTTGTAATGACCTTAGTCCTGATGTTTGGGCACCAGTTACTCTTGAAATTTCAGTCACAGGAGGAAAGAGGAAAGGTGTTTCCCTTTTAGGTGCATTTCAATGTTCAAATACTTAGACAGCAAATGTGTTTTAGGGTCACAGTTTGAGGCTAATCAAGGGGGCACAGATTTTCTGTGGCAGTTCTTGGCTATTCAGGAAAAAGATGTTCCAAGGCTTTAGATGTTGTTTTGGAATTTCCTACAAGAATAGAGAGTATTTATTTTTCATAATAAGCATCTGGTTCTTCATCAAGAAACCCTCCAGAAACACTTTACACTCAAAGAAATAATTAGCATTTACAGTTTGGGGAAATTTATTCGTATACATAAATTTGATTCAATTCTTTGAAATGACATATAAGAGAAACTAGAAGAATAAACTAGCAAGTGAAAGAGCAATAAAATCATCTTAAAAGATTCAGATTTGGGTTAAAGTAATAAATTCATATGATATTTGTCTTTCATTTTTATATATAAATGCAACTCTCATTTGTTTTAGGCCTGTAGTAGATGAATGAAGCACTAGAATGCTACCACAAGTATTGGTTTCTGTCTATTTAGTCAATGTTTTCCTAAGTTCTAAAATTAATTTTCTTGGTTTTATAAAAAGACACCAGGAAATTTAAAAAAAATCTATTAAAGAGTCCTAACTCCTTCCTATCTATCTATCATCTACCTATCTATCCATCCATCCATCCATCCATATGTATGTATATATTTTAAAGCAATCTATTTACGCAAAATATCCACTAGGCAAAGAGCATAAATGCTAAGTATGAATTGTTGAGTGATGATACATGAGACTGGATCATCAAAACGGGACTCTATAGCTGAAAAACATTACTAAATTTGAAATTTAGAGACATTATTATAAAATACAAGACCTCCAGAGGAAAACATGAAAGAAATTAATATGGCACTGCAGAACAGTAATACCTTATTCCAATTGTAAATGTTGCAACCAATTTTAATAAAGTATTTACACTTTGTAAATTGTCTATTGTTGTGCATTAGGTAGTTTCTCTTTTTATCAAATAGGCAAGATGCAATATTAATGAAAACTCTAGTATTTGCACCTCGTTGTCTCAATCCAACCCTATAGGAATCCAATACTGATAAACTGCACGCTGATGAAGAAAAGCAAATCACTGTCTCCTCTGATTTCTTCCTAGCAAATATCTTCTGAATTCAGAGATGATTTTGTGACATAGGGGACATGATTAGAGAAAAAAGCCACTTGGGTTGTACACAGCTGTTTTGATCTCAAGGAAGTTAACTGGAAAAAACCCCAAACAACTGTCTCAACATATTCTTGCACACGGATCTATGTACAGAGATACCTGCACACACAGATGTGCAGGCAAGGGCATGCACACACATAGACATAGGTGTTCAGATTGCTATAATTTCTCTAGCAATTCCAATGGATCATGTAACGGGGAAGTGGAAGCATGCCACTGAGCTCCTCTTGACTCCTGGAGCTGTTTTGTTAGAAAGCAGTTCTGGGCTCTGTGCAAAGAGATATCCCTGGCACATACTTATGATCAACAGATTGATAGTATGTACCTTACAGGACTCCTGCTGATCTCTTGATGGAGGGAATACTGCCACCTTATATACCACAAGCTGTCAGTTTGTGCAAAATGGGAACTTAGAGAAACTATTAGATAGGAGCAAGTGCCTTGCTGCATGTAGACAATCATCTGTTCTGGGAAAAGGAAAGCCTTCCTAATCTTGCTGAGTCCTCTCAGATTCAATGAAGCAGACTGCCTCTCTCTTTGTGAGGTGAAAGCTAGGTGCTGACAGAAAATAAAATAAAATAAAGGAAAAATACAGAAATTGTCATTGAGAATCAAAATCTTTTTTTGCAAATGCAATGCAGTGACATTTCACTCTGCTTCATTTCCTATTCTGAAGACGTTCAGATTTTTCCTGGATTCTATATCTAATTTTAGTTCTCTTTGCACTTTTTTTGATGTCTTCTAATCCTCTGTAGACTGCATCCAGCTACAAACTTGCTATGCCCTTAGTGTCTTTTATTTGCTGTTACTAGTAAATAATTTCTTGAGCAATAAGCAAGCATTCAATTAAATGACCTCTTCCCTGAAACTTCTTATAAGTAGAAGTATGCTCCAGAAACACTGGAGCGGTCTTGTGGCCCACAGGAATAAACAAAAATAAAAAAATTAGAAATCACAAGTCTTCATTTCTCTTCACAGACAACAAGACAAAAAAAAAAAAAAAATAAAAGAAAGAAATCTGCATTTATCCAGAACAGTTTGGAAAAAAAGAAGAAAACAATGGTGTTCTGCCTGTTTGATAAATTGAAGGGTTTATGCCAGCATTTGTAAATAGGATACTCTTAAACATGATGGACAAAACATGAAAGGTATTCCACAGATTGCCTGAAGATTTCATCCAATGTAAGAACAATATTTTTTTCTAAAATAAAGAGAATGACTTCATCTGAGAAGCCTTAAATGATGTTACAATCCTTTAAGTTGTTTTCTATCCACCAGTTATGAGTTTTTATTTTGGAAATAAACAAGGGTATATTATAAAGAAGTTTTTAGTAAGGACGTTGTTTTGTTTGTTACTGACGAAATGGAACAACACTGGGTAAAATATGTCATTAGTTCAAACCAATATAGCAAGCATCCCAGACTGCTTTTCAGCCCTGCTCCATTTAAGACATTTCTTATTTTAAGTTTTATGAATAAAGCGTATCTGCAGAGACGTGTTAACTAATTTGGTTACTAAAAAGCTTAAGAATGTGGAACTAATATGAAATGAGTAAAACATTATCATTTATTCATAGTGCTTTCAACTGTATCCCATTCTCCATTGTTCATCTCTGAAATGTCAATCTAGATTAAAAATACTTGAGATAAAAACATTGAGTTTGATTCTTAAATCTGCTGCTGTGGTACACAAAATACCCAGTGGATTTTTTTTTTTTTTGTTTTTACAGGGTAACTAATTCACTACAGCTTTTAAGGAAAATGATAGTGACATATGATAGCTTCAACTTTATAGCACTTGCCTTTTCAGTCTTTGGGATTTTTGCAAATGGGTTTCCAGTAGAAGCGCTGGATGTCCCTGGATTGAAGGGCCACTAAGACGAATTGCTTTTCTTTCTCTCAGAAAACTCTAAGCCAAACATAATCACCTGAACCTTCTTTTAGTTTGTCTTTGTGTGATATCTAGTATATAATGATCCCCACATATGCAAACATAATTAGAGGGGTCATCCAACACAGACTGCATTAGAGAAGCATAGCACTGCCTGGGAACTTGAGAGAGGAAGGAAAGATCTTATGGCAAAAACTGAGTCACACTTGGCATTCAGGTTTTTCTCAGCTGTTGTGACTGCCTGTGCATCCAATATCAACAATAATCTAATAAGAGTTTAGGACTGTCCAAAACCTTGGAACTCTTTTGGCAGGTGCTTTCAACAGAAGGTGCAGTCATGGCCATCAGCCACGAGTTCAAAGAATTTTTCTTGCCAGACCACATCAGTATTTAATGGGATTTAGGCTAAACCAGTTGGCTTCCTCTCAGGACTCTGTCTATGTCAAACACAGAGTTACTGAGGAATCAGCTCTATTTGGTTTTCATGTGGAAACACAGAGGTGAACATTGGTGGAGTACTGATGATAATGGCATTCATCTCACCTCACACTTCTGTTTTACAGGTTTGTATAGCAAGTGACAAGACCAAATTCTATCTGTGCGAATCTTAAGAATAGAGGGAATCAATGTGTTCAACTCTGGTTTCACGACAAAAGGTGTGAATGAGCTTACCCTACTTTCATTACATAAAACTGTCAAATCTTTGATTTCAATATGATTAAATTATAAGTATTGTTTTTGCTCCTAATAGTAACAGTGATGTCACTTCTGGTTATTGTATAAACATGTTTGCCAGCCAGAAGCCATTTTTCATAGCCAAGTCTGAAGCATTTGCTTCTGGAATGAGTGTGCAAACACATATTAAAAAACTGCCTTATTTATAAATAAATAAATGAATTAATAAATAAATTAATTAATAAAATATTAAATGAAAAAAATTGTGATGTTGCAGAGCAGGAGAAAATTGGAAGCTATTAACATCAAAGATCAGTCTTTGAGCATTTAAATGTAAAGTTGAAATAATTCTGAACGGATCACATTTTGGATAAACTTGATAATTAATCATGGATGAGAGAAATTAAGTGACAGTGCCTCGTAAGAGCTAGTCTTGGGTGATATTCAAGTCTATTTCTTCAAATCAAGTTACTTTTAACAAACTTTATTTCCTACCCTTCAAATATATTTGACATGTTCTGTCATCAAATACATAGACTATCATGATGTATGGATCAGATTCACTCAAAAAATAGAAAAATTCCAATTCTGATCTTACTACAAGGTCTGGATGCTGCTTGCTGTATTTTACTAGCCATGAAAGACACAGATTAAGTTATGTGAGCAGGGTAGTCTAGGGACTCTCAAGTCAGTGGCTGTGCTATTGAGTGAAGGTGACATAAGGACAGCAATGCATTAGCATCTTCATGACCATCTATATATTATGTCAAGTTTGGTAAATTTCTCTTTTGTGTGAGAGACATTCTCACACAAAAGGCATTTCCACATTCTTTTTATTTTGATGTACTGTCTAGTATAATGTCATTTGATTACTAAGTTTTTTTGCAGGATATATTTACTTTTCATTGTACAAGATCACACTTCTGATCAATGAATTTTTACGTATTTCTAACTTTTCTATTTAATGCATATTATCTAAAAAACAGGGCTTGTCATGTAAGACAACAAAAATATCTTTCCATCCTGCCTCTAAGAGACTATGCTTATTCAAATACTGTGTTTCATTAAAAAGTCAGCAGCTTACTTTACTAGTCTAGCCTGTGTTTCAGAAGCATTTTTATCCAGCCATAACTAATGTGTATTCATACCTGCAATGCTAAATGTTGAAATACTGTCAGCTTTTGTTGGGGCTACCCTCCTTTATCCATTAAATTACCTCAGGGGAAGGTAGGACTTCTGAGGCAACCTAAATTCCAAGCAAACTTCTGTCAGAAATTTTTTTTTGGAAAAGGCACCACGACCAAGCACTGGGCATAAGACATACTGGGCTTGTCATGTTTTAACTAGGTATTGACCAAATGCTGTGCCTCCTGACAACTGCAGGCAGTACTGTCAACATTGTTCTACCCAGGATATAAAGATAATAGTTATGAATTTATTTCACTTCCCCTCCAGGCACTGGCTGCTTGACGAAGTGGCTGTTGGTTTGCTTCTGCAAACTCTGCACCTGTAGTAGCTGGACATAATCCTCCTCTCCTTTCCTTCTTTCATCTTCCATCATTCTGGTGGGCTAGGCAGAGAAACGAATTGTTAGAATCTTTAAAGTTTGCTCTTTTAGGAGATTTATTTTACCTGAAACTGCTTAGTTTTGAAGATGTCATTTCACCTTGGTTTTACAGTAGGAATGATAAAACAGTAAAATCCCTTTGAAGTGAAAATAAGCAAAATTAAAGCTTCTTCTGTTTAACCCACTTTTTAGAAAACATTTTGGGAGACAAAATGGCTTAAAAGCAGACATTTTGTCAGGAGCCATGAGCTTCAGAACAGCTGAACACCAGCTCTCTAGCACATTTCTAATTAAATATGCAATTAAAAAGCTTTCAGTGGCCCCTAAGGCTTCCCAGCCTAGTTAATAGAAAACTTCTCATCTTACTTTAACAAGCAAGATAAAACTTTCTTAAAAAAAATTATCCACTGTTAAATAAAGTGCCTTTAAAATGCCTTCTTGCCTACTTTGTTTCCTCTCTGTGCTTCAAAAATTTATTTTTCGATGAATCAAGTTGCTCAGAATTTTAAAGGCAAAACAGTAAAGATAATGAAGATTAAATAAGTTTGTTGGAAAGTTATAGTAATGCAGAGTAAACTTTAGGCATTTTCTGGAGGATAAAGTAATATTCAGATTATGTGAAAAAGTCCTGTTATTTGGTAATTATTTAGTAGGTAATTTGAAATTTCAAGAGTTACATTTCAGTAAAAGAATTCAGATAAAATCTTTTCAGATAAAGTATTTTTATTTCAGTTGGAATATCAAAGTTGTTCCACTGAATGGTGGAAGTTTGTTCATAGTAGCATAAATTATATGATGCTTTTCTTTTTTTTTTCTTATTCCTCTAATTTTTATTTTTGAATTATTATTTTTGGGAGACTGTAGTTTTGGCATTAAAGCATGGATGAAAGATATACATGAAAATGGTATGTGGATACCTATGATGGGTGAGGGCAGTCAGAGTGCAAGAGAGGAATGGACACGGTCCTTGTTTCAGTGGGTAGGCCAAAGTTGTAAAGTGTACACTGGAAAACAAACCCAGCAGACATAAGCCTAGGGAAAGTGTACAGGGATATAATGAAAGCACTTTGTGCTGACAAAGATGCAGTTAAAATTAAAACATGTTGTAAATATTCTTATACAAGATTTCTGTTTTTGAATTGTGGTGATTGGAATGTTTCTCACTCCAGCATTAATCATAATAATCAAGGCATTTAAATTTGCTGCCAAGTTATAAATTTCTTGTGTTAATTTTCCTCTCTTTACTGTTAATGCTTTTGCACATGTAAGTCATCCTTTTTTCTTAAAAATAGCAGGCATCACCTCAATCCTCGGGGGACATGCAGTGGTGTAACAACTTATATGTAGCTCCTAATTCCTCAACTCTTATGAAAATTAATCTCTTTGCAATATATGTTTTGTGCTATAGTCAATTTATTTATAGTCAATCTTCTGTCACAAAAACTTATCTGGAATATTACAGTCTTTCTTTTTGACAAAATAGAATTCTAATTAATAAAGAAGTAACAGCCATACTGACACTTATTTAGCACAGTAACTACCTGAAGGTGTCTTTCCCTTAAAAAGTGCAGTCACTTTTGGAATGTGAATAGCTTGCCAATTGCTAGAAACCTTTCTACAGTGTTTCAAAACTGAACAAAGTAGGTTGCACAGGAAAATGTGGTTTTTTTTTCCATTTATATCTCCAAACATACGTACTTTTCAAAGCTTCTTTTTTAACATATTATCTTCTCTATGTTCATTTTTGTGACAAGTGATTCATGTCTTCATGTGGCAACTTAATTTCAGTATCTGAATATAATGTAGATATAAGTGAAAAAGTAATAATTAATTTATTAATACTAAAGAGCAGCAAAAGAACTATCTCTTAGAGATAAATGCACATTTTTAATTGGTAAAGCATCTAAAAAGAGAAGTGCATAAACACATGCAGATAAATCCAACCGAATCATTTTATGTTGTCTCTACTGACACTCCAAGTACATGATTTTTAAGATCCCGGAGGCTTCTGAAAATATAAAAACATTCAGTACATTGTAACCCTGACCTTGAGGGCCTTGTCCAAAATAAACTCTTGTCCAAGATAAATTCCCTCCTTTGTAGCTGCTTTTCTAGGAAAAAAACCAACGAACCAACAAATTATGTGTCTCTTTGGCTTTATAAATATGAAAACCTCCCTGCAACCTAGTGGTGGACCAGTTCCTGTGGTGAGTGTTTTGCAGTGGTTAAAGATTAAGATCTTATTTCTCCCATTTTCAATTACTTCAATGTAATGAAGTTCAGAAGCAAAATACACTAGAAAATCACAAATAAAATGTTCTCTTTTACATTCTCACATATAGACGTATATATAACATATATATAAGTTGTGATGAGGACATGTTTTTGTCTCAATAAATGAGTTTAACAGAGTCAGGAACACATGGATTGCCTTTGTTTCCTTTGTTGACAGGTCTACTCCAGCTTTTTTGTATCCAGGGAAAATAAATTACTTGGTGTTAAATGATTTTTTTTTGGTTGTGTAAGTCTTGGTACTCACTGACTAAACTAGTAAGTAAACTCTTGGGATTGCACTTCTGTACTGAATATTCATGTTATTGAGTTCAAAATCCACATTTTAGCAGTATTTTCTAATACTCCCAGAAACATTCTTGCAGTCTAACTATTGACTAAAACAGTAGTGTCAAGGGATGAACTCAGCTAAAGCAATTTCCTTACAGAGCTGAAGTCTTAAAAATTCAAGCGAAAAGGGTAAAAAGCACTCTCTTACATCAAGACTTACTGCCATGGAATTTTTGTTTTGGATTTGGAAAGACACAGAGGTCAAATTTATTTTAAATAAGTAATAGAATTGCAGCTGGACTTCAGTGACTCACCCAAGGCCAACATACTGCTGTTGGAGGAAAATTAAAATCTCTAGAGTAAGTTTAATTTTACCCATGGTATTCTAGAGCAAGATGAAAATATGTAGGACATTTCAAGGGAATAAATAATAAATAAATAAATATTTGAAGGAAGGGAATAAAGACACATAAATGAATGAGACATAAATGTGAACTTCTTGAGAGAATGCAAACTACAGATAAGATTTCTGAAACAACATCAATAGCACTGTGTTAACCAAAGGGAAATAATAAAAATAGAGTAAGGAATAAAAGTTGAAATGCAGACAATATATCTGAAAATGTGACTACAGTTTTTATATATTTTATGCTAAAATAGGATAAAATTATGTCCAGCAGAATATTTTCTGAGTTGAACTGAGCTATTTGGATAGCAACCCTGGAAGAGCTCCATTCCAAATAGAATAAAGGTATAACCTCCCCTCTCCCAATTCCTCACAAGTCATTTATTTCTCAGGGGTCACAAACTAAGAGTTTTTAAGGTGGAGAAATACACAGGAATGCTTCCTTGTATCTTCAGAAGACCATTGGTATGCTATTACCTTAGTCTTTGTCTTCAAAGTTTCGAGATTTAAAACAAAACCAGTGAACTAACTCAAAATATGACAGATTCTGAACCCTGTATGAATCCAAAAACACATAAAAGAAGGATTTTTAGTACAGAATCATTTGCACTATGTGAAGACAAATTCCTGTTAAACTTAATAACTTATTCTAAAAAAAAAAGCCTCAAACAAACACATCATTTTTCTTGTCTAGCTAAGGAACAAAGTATAATTACATCTATTTTGCAGAAAAAATCAAATAACTTAAGCCATTTACTCATCATACCAACTATGGCAGTATTATGATTGAAAGCTTTAAATACCTTTTCTTTCATATCTCAATTTTCAAGGGGATTCACGGAGATTTAGTAGCATGTCTCCTCTTAGAATATATCACATACCTAAATGAACCCACTCTACCCTGAAAATTGAGATGTTAAGAGCCAATTCAATGATCATATATTCAGGCAAGAATCTTATATTTACATTTTCAATTCATTCAGAGGAACTACTGAATTCTGCATTTTCAAGACCAAGCTATTAAATATAGCACAGGAGAACAAACGCCTTTCCATCCTAAACAGGAGAACATTTAAATATAATCATATGAACAATTTCCTACAGTATTGTGGATTTATAGTTCCTGAATTGAGCATAGCAATTTTTTTATCAGAAAATTAGTAAGATTAATTTTTGAGTGTCGATACCCACGTTTTTCCTTCTGGAAATTTGTCTTATATAATAAACTGGCAATTAGTCATGTGCCCATGTCAAGTTTTTCATTCACCAAGACTTCCAAGTCCTTCTCCTCAGGGCTGCTCTCAATCAATTGTCTTCCCAGCTTGTAGTCATTCTTGGCATCCTGTCCCTGACACCCTGCCCTTTGGCAAAGGTCAGCAGCATCGACAGGATGCGCCCATTTTGTCCATGAAGGTCCTGCCTGTATCAACCCACAGCACCATCAGGGAAGCCAAAGGTGGCTCCTATTCATCTTCACATGTCATTTTGTCATTTACTGCTGCTGCCAGATGACCCAGACTCAGCATCCCAGGCAGTCCAGCAGAGCCGTGGCATCACTTGTGACCCTCTGTTTGCTCTTGGGGACTGAGTCAGTGACTGTGTGAGCACACTGTGCCTTGTTTTCCTCACAGCTTCATGGAGTCATAGAATACACAGAGTTGGAAGAGAACCATCAGGATAATCACATCCAACTCCTGGCCTTGCACAGGACAGCACAAGAATCACACCATGATTCAATAAATCTTTCAATAAAGGTGTCAATAAAGTTATACTTTACAATGTTAGACATCATTACTATTGAGATCACAGTCAGTCTTAGACAAACCAATTCTTTAAAGTATAGGCAATTAAAGAAAAGAATGCGTTTTTGAAAGATATTGAATATGGTATTGATTAAAATGCATAAAAGTCAACAGCATTAAAAATATTAAATCATAGAGTTCCTAAAAATAAGTACACTGGGTCCTCTATGTTTTACAAATGTATTTTTAATGTTTTATAAAGTTTAAATATATAAAGATATACAATATCCAGTTCTTTTTATAATCTCTAATTCTGTAGTCCTCTTACTATTAATTTCAAAAACAATGTCTGTCACATATTAGCTTGCATTAAGGCATGCATATTAATATTCTGATTTTGTAACAATATACTTTTTTATTTTTATATAAGGATTACAGGTAAAATGGCTTCTTTTTTTCATGACTCAATCACTGCAGAAAAACTGAAAAACAAAGTAAGTCTTGATGGACTTTGCATTAAGTATATATGATCAGGAACAGTATAAAACACTAATGTCTTAAACAAAGGAAAATCACAAAATACAGATTCTGTGGAACATATTTCTGTTGCAAACAGTGATGTGAAGATGCAATGAAGTAGAATGTAATGGATGGCACTAGTATTGGATGTGATAGGTAATTCTGGAAAAACATGATTTGGGCAAATTCCAAGTCTGCTCATTCATTCAATCACTCTCAGATGCTGATGTCATTAGACCATCCCTTGAAATGATAGCATGAACATCAGAAAAACAGGAACTTCCCTGTAGTAAAAAGTTCTTTCTTTGAAGGAATCAGGCCTTATATTATTAAAAAAATCCGCCTAAAATTAAACCTACACAAACCAAACTAAACCCTCAAAAAATAAACAAACCCCCGCTTAGAATTCCTGTGAAATGAGAGCTGGATTAGTATGTTGGTGTCCAGGAAAGTGTTTTCATCTGCATACACATGTACATCAACTTCCTGAAACAACCTATAAATAAAAGTATATTGGTATTTCTCAATGCATGAAGTCTTTAGTTATATTTATTTCAGTTTGTGTTTTTAATAAATGATTTTTGGTAAAGGCTAACATTTGGGAAACATTTTAGCTATTTCCACAGTAACAATGCTGACCACATTCTGTGTTAGAAAATGTGATAATTGGATTTTATGCACAAAAGCCTCTCTGAAATATAGGCAGAATTTTCTCTGAGGTAAACATCTGTGTATTAAACTCATTTATCAAATAGCACTTTGCCTGAAACAGAATGCAAGCAGCCTTTTTAAACACTGCACAGCAATACAGTGTAATAAACAGCAAAACCAAATGTTTCTTTCCTTTTTTTTTTTTTTTTTTTTATCTCCTGTTTTTTAAAGTTGCACTGTACAAATCATGCAAATAATAATAAAATAATATGGGGTTTGGGTTTCTGGGTTTTTTCCTTCTTTTTTTCTTCATACAAAAAGAGGTTTTTTTCTCTCTCTTTTTCTCTCAAAGGAAATTTAAGTTTAAAATGGGAAACAATTGCTCTGAAATCATAACTATTATTTTTGATTTTTGTGCTCTTATGCTCACATATTCAACCTAGTATTTAGTTTGATGACTCTTCAAAAACCAACTTCAAGCCTATTTTTGCTTTTGTGAAGTCTGAGTTTTATTAAAATCCTTCTATCACAAATTTCATCTCCTCTTACTACTTCCAGAATCCTTAATGTAGTGTTTCAAACGAAATAAAAAACATTGCTACACATTTATTTCAGAAGATCAGTTGTGAATGTGAAGATGCAGAAAGTAATACAGTCTCTCCTAAATATAAACCACGTCAATATCACTAAGATTTCCATGCATGAAAGAAATATGCAGCATTTTGGTGATCAGAATGAGAAGAAATGATTAAAAATAAATTCTTTTTGTAGTCATAATATTTGCTTCAGCAAAAAAATATTTGAAGACCATCACTGAAGTAAAATATATTTGTATTAGATTATATCACTGAGTCATCTTAATAGTACCATTCCCTGCAAGTTGTCCTAACAATGTCAGTCCTACTATTTTTGGACAAATATGTTATTATATGAGGCAGACCAATCTAATTTTTAATAATTATATACTATTCATCTGCATTAAAACGATTGTTTCAAATTCTCTTTTTTGTTCAGAAATTATAAATCAAAATTATTATAAAATAATTTAATCTAGAATCAACTTTTTAAATGTTCTTTCTTTAAAACTTTAATGAGTATTTTTAGAGAATGTCATCTGCATGCAAATATGCTGAAAAGAAAGGATGCTTCACGGACAGTTCAATATATTTATTATACAATGTGATGTTCATCAGCAAAAAAATCTACAATTAGTATATTCTCAACAGAAACAAGTGAGTATTAAATTTATGGTGACCTAAGGGATGTCATAACTTATTTTAAAACCATTAATTTGAAAAGTTGTGCTTATCTCTCTGGGTGAAACACAGAAGTAAATACATAACTGTAGTTTCTTTGGCAATAACATTTATTTTCTAATTTTCACAGCTCCGCTTAAAAGCCAGATTGCTACTTTTAATGAGTCCAAAGTGGTAATGCAGAGGAAGACAAAGATTAATAAACACATCCAGCAGTATCATGCTACATATTGGTTACATCCAGTTTAAGTAGAGAAAAGGATCTATTCACTCTGATTAACAACTTCAAGATCAGACCTAACAGCAGCAATAGAAAATTATTCACATTTTTGGGTATATTTTTAACTGTTTAGGGGTCGCAAACAGTAGTTCCCATTTATATAAGAGACCTAGCTTTGGTTTATATTTACATTTGGACAGCTATAGCAATTTATAATAGTTTTTGCTGTTATCTCAACCATGCAAAAGTAAAAACACATTACAAGACCATCTGTTTGTAACTGTGGTGATAAATTTATAAATAATACAATATTAACGAACTTTGTAAATCAGCTTAGTTTTGTAAAATACAATATTTTTTTTAATGAACTCATTTACATTGCCCAGAAATGTAATTGCAGAAAATGTAATGAATTGAGTAAAGGTAAGCAGATATTTTGAAACTTTAAGATTAATGATTTTTAGCTTACAGGTAAATTGTGCTTATCTCTTAATTAACACCTGGCTCAGAAAAGTCAAGCATGCTCCTTGCTACTTCCTCATAGAGTATCACTTTATTACTGCAAATTCTGAAGTGGCTATGGCGATATTGATATCACTAAAACCTTCTCATCATAGTATTGAAGAGATTCAGCTTTCTCCGTGAAATGGAGAGTGAAATAACTATGAAATCTCTCTTCATTTCCTATTTTAATGATGGGAAAGGAACCGAAGAGAGTTTCTGTCCTGCCACTGTCCCCGACTTCCTGAGCAACAGGAATTTCTCTTCCAGCCTGGATCTGTGTTTTCCACTTAATTCATCAATGTCCCACCTAACTCTTAAGGTGGTAAAATATATTTAACTTCATCTCTGCTTTGAAGGCTAAGCTGAAGCTCTAAATAGCAGAATATCAAAAACCTAAATGAAAACATGAGTTCTCTGAACCTATTTACTCCTCCAGTGTCACTAGGACAAGGCAACATAAATGTACTTGAGCAGGTGACAGCTGTCTACTGCAAGTAGCCGTATACCCTGCTGTTTAAGACTTCAAAGGAAAATGCTTGCTATCATCCACTTTTGCTGTGCAAGTTCCCAGCCTTACTAAATCCTTGGCTCATTGCAAGTTGTCAAGCAGTAAGAAAACACAAGTCCTCTGTAGTGCTTTAAATAATTTACTGGTATTGAGTAGCTGAAAATTAGTCTAGCCCACAGATGCAGTGTGAGTTAGCACTTTAACTGATTGCTAAAAAAGTTGATGATCCTGAATAACAGAACAGCCAATAATTATCCAGAAAGCATATATTGTAGCAAGTTGTCATGCAGTTGTACCCACAAAGCATACCTCTATTCTGTATCTGGTTCACAGATACAGACTAAAATGCAATTAGCAACAGTATCCTGAAATAAAATTGGCCTCCTGTTACTTCAGATGAATGAGCTGCAGGAAAGACAAAGCTTATTCCCCTAGTGCAGACTATGTCGGCATGTTCACCTTGCGCTGGACATTTCCTATTTATCCTCCCCTGCTTTGGTACCCTCCATGATGGCAGAACAGACGAGGTTAGCTCCAGCCAGGCTGTGTGTGGTGCAGTTCTGGGGGCTGCTGTCCCTTTGGGGAGCTGGACCACCCGCATTGAGGCTCTTTGTAGGCTAGCAGGTTCATCACCTCCCTGGTGGCAGGTACTTCCTGATATGGCAGGTACATTCTAACAGGAGGCAAGTGCTGTAAGCCCCCAACAGAGGAGCCTGGGGCTGCTTTCAGATCTCTCAGCTGGGATACATCATTCTGAGATAAAGCCTGTGACCTCAGAGTCTGCCTGATCCTTTCCTCACCTGACAGAAGCATTTTTTGTGGTGTGCGTATTGCACCATGCCATTTACAGTTGGATGTACTTCAGTGCCAACTCTAATTGCATGGTGTTATATCACCTTTTCTTTTTAACTGCTGCCTCCTTGCTCTTCATATGTTAGTGAAGTCCTTTACTATTCCTAGAAGGTGAGAAAGACATCAAAGATAAAGGGGGGAGAGAGAGGGAGAGAGGATGACTCAGACTTACAAAAGTTTTTGAAAAATTCTGTAAAAAGGATTCTATGGTAAAGCCTCCTGTAAATATGTGCTGTGATACTGAGAAAATCACTGAGGTTTCTCCCTTTGCTGTAATGTAGTACAGAATTTTTCATGATGAAGTACATAAAATTTATTTTCAGAAATATCTCATCTTGACAACTGCAATCTGAAATCAGTGAGAGAGAGACAGGAGAGCTCTGAATATGTGCATTCAAGTCCCCTTAAAAAGAAGGGTTTTTAATGAGACTCTTCCATTTCCCAGAAGAGTATATAGCTTCTAATTTATTCAATAAAAGAAAATGTTACTGTTCTCCCATTTATATTTTCTGTAAGGTTAACTATCACTGTGGCAACTAATTTTTAACCTTATCTGACATAATAATTACTTCCAGTGGTTGCTGAGATCTGGAAAGATCTGTTCATTGTTGACAAGACACCATAATTTGATGCAGATACTTAAGCACCCCAAAAAATTATTACCAATAAAGGTGGGTACCTCTAGGGTTGAAGGGTAACTGGACAAAAAGTTTGGCAATTTTGGAATTAGAGTATCTCCTTTTAGTGTACAAAAACCAGGAAGGGACAGAAACATTTGCTACCTCTAAAAGCAAGATTTGCTGAAGTCATTTATCTTTCTGAGATGTTTCAGGTGGACTTTCATTTTCAGCATTTTGTGGAGTGCAGCTACTATCTTTGCATGTGAGTTTGCTCCTTTATTTCAAAATACCAGCCTGGATTTGGGGCTTCCACAGGCATCTTTGTCCTGTCCCTGTGGTGCAGTATTGGCTATGCTAGTGGTATCACACTCCTGAGCTGTAGTCCTCAAAGACTCACCAGTATTTCTGCACAGTGTGTAGTTCTCACTACATCAACCAGGACTTGGATATTAAATAACTTTGTCTGTCCAGCCCTTATATCCTTTTAAATATCTAGCCCTCAGATACAGGGGTGAGGACTATAAAAATTGAAGTGTAAATTTCCTTCCAGTACAGGTTTGTGAAGTATGTAGGGACATATTACAGGAGGAGGGTGAGGGAAAACTGAGTCACAATTTTTTCCTTGTCTAAGCAGTGATCATCCTACCATACACAGTGCACAGAACAAAGCAAATACCCTGTGAGGAAAACAACAGTATGTGAAAAAGTCATTGTTGCTCTAATACTTTGTCACAATAATTTGGAATTTTGCCTGAGAATAGAACTCAACTTAATTTTGTGAATTATGCTCTTCTTGATGGTTTGATTTGGTTTACTTTTGCATAAGAGATATGTACATACATAAATATTTGCACCAAATAATCACTTTCTCCACTAAGAGCACATATTGAATAAGTAGTTTCAAAATTTGCTATAGTCATAATAGAACCACATAATCTACTATGTTTCCTTCTACTTACTTGTCTCAGAAATTAAAAAAAAATTAAACCAAATAGTCAGTTCTTCTGAGTTGCAGGAGCGTGTCTAGTGCATTCACTCAGCTCCAGAGCCTTTTGGTATTTTTATGGAAGAAATGAGTAGTGTAAGTACATAAAGAACAGAGAAAAGAAAGTTAGTAAAAAGTGTTAATTTCTGTAGAGTTTGAACCAGCAGGAGTCTCTCTTGTTCTGTTCTTCGTAAAAGCACATGCAATGTTTCAAAAGGAAGGGCTTTCCAGCTGATAAAGAACAGTAAATTGTAATACATTTCTTACTGCAGGAGTAATTACAACCATTGTAATACTGCTTACACGTATATGTTTTCCTATTAAACACAAAAACTCAGAATTGCAAAATAATGAATGTGTTTTTGTTTTTCTTTTTTTATCTCAGCATATTAGGGAAGTCATCTCGATGCAGGCTGCATTAGTCATAATCATACCTGCTGTTAAAAGGAGAGTGTATGGTATCACTGAAGCATCAACAAATCTTTAGGATCTTTGTTTGATCAAAGATGCATAATTTATGTAAGAGAGGGCGTTAGGATAATATTCTGTTAATAATAAACTGGTATTAGCAAACTTCTACAATGTTGTATCTTTGTAAGTAATGACTTTGTTTACAGTTAAGCTGAAAAGGAAGAATATAATAAAAGGTACATGTTAAGAAAATGGCTTTTCTTCCTTTGAAAAGAAAACCTAAGGCAAAAGAAAATATTATGCTTAGTAACTGAAGTGCAGTATGTGTAATTTTTTACAAAAATCATGCCTAGGTTAAAAAGAAATTGAAAAATTGATGCTAAGATATTTTTTAATGGTGTTTTTAGGTGCTTATGTGTTTAAGTACTTTTCAGAAGGGTTATTATCTTACACCAACATTTCCAAACATTTGCAAGTGTGAAAGTGAACTCTCAGGCAGTTATTTATAAGGACAAGTTACTGTGGTATTTTCTAAGATTAAAATTTTGTTTCCCAAGAAGTCCTGTGGGAAATCCATCTTTTGGGAGGAGACAGTGTATAATGTAAATGAAAAACCTAATCAGTACTCAGAAAGCATATCAAGCATGTTTAAGGCAAAACATATAACATAATGACAAATGAGATCATTTTCCTGAATGTGTATACCCAGTAATGATTCTCCAAAAAGAATATAATTCTTCAGTTGAGTAATGACAGAAGAGAGAGTCCGCACATTTGAAAAAAAAAAAAAAAGTTTTTGAGGGAAGTGAAGGACAGGAGGGTGACAGGGACAAGGAACTAGGAGTATAATAGTAGGAGATAGCATTACAGCACAGCCATGGCAGTGCTGCATAGTAAGAGGTTGTTGAGGGTGGAAATGGGGCCATCACTGGATAGAGAGAAGTGGCATATGCTCACCATGATTTAAAGACCAACTCTCCAGAAGCCTCTAGTCTATATGAATCATGCATCTGATACACAGAGGCCTTTATTTAAAATATTAAATTAGTTTTTGAAAGACACAAAAGCCAGACTGCAAGAAGCCAGAGAGGAACTTTTTACAAGGGCATGTAGTGGCAGTAGAACTGTTGATGGCTTTAAACTGAAGGAGAGTAATATCTAGATTAAATATAAAATATAAATTCTTTACTCTTAGGCTGGTGAGGCACTGGAACAGGTACAGGAAGTGTTCAGGGCCAGGTTGGATGGGTCTTTCAGCAACCTTTTTATATGGCAAGGGAGTTGGAACTAGATGATTTGGATTACCCAGATGAGTCACCTCAGGTATTCAGGTATTAAATGCCATGGGCACTGTTTCCTCGCTCCTACCCACATTCACCATGTCTGAATCATAGTCAACACCCAGCCTTTTCCTCACAGGTGTCTTTTCCCTGACATGACACAGTTGTACAAGAAGTCTCAGCCACAAAAATCCTCTCAACTGTGTCAAACAAAAATTCAAAGCAGTGTCAAGTGAACAAACAGAAAAATCCAGAATATGTGGGTTGGCCTGACAAACACACTTCACTGAAGTCCTGTTATGCCAGCCTTGATTCCTTGCATAGTTAACACCACAAAAGGGAAGAATCATAAAACCCAGAAAATGTCATGCATTAAGGAATGAGAAGCTGTTCATTTTAATGTTGTAATGTGAAGGAAAGTCAAGAGCTGTCAATTTTGCAAATTCCCATTTTCTCAATGTTCACCTCTGCTTTGAACATCGCCTCAATATTTTCAGGGTTAAAAGTTTTTTTGTTTTGTTTTGTTTTTGGGAACAGGAACATTGCATATGGCCACATTACAAAACCTACTATTCACCTAAATGCTTAAATGAGCCAGAGAAATACCTCATGGAAGAATTCTCTGCTTAATTTTATTCAGACACTCACATTTTGCACGAATTGCAAGGACATCAGATAAGACCAGAAGTTACTTCCCAGATGCTTTTCTTTGAAATGTTTGATGTATCATTCCAAGGGACACTCTATTTTTCATTAACCTTTCTGTCTATGACCATGTCCTATTCAGTAGAGACTAAAGCTCCTTGTGTTTAAATGCCTTCTTTTGTAAGGGAAGATGAATGTCAGGGAGTGGTAGAAGGTATTTTATTTTATGCAAAACATAAGATTAGTTTTGGTTTGGTTTTGTTTGGTTTGTAAAAATCTATGAAGATGCTGGATCGCAAAAATACTGGACAGTCATCCAAATATCTGGGCATTATTCAAACCAGGCCCAACCCCAAATTTTTAAGTAGCCACACAGTATTATCTTGAAGCTTCCAGGACAAAAGTACATCTTGTGTATGATACATCTTACAGGCTGTTTAGAGTTTTTGTACACTTGTACTGAAGAGAGTTATCATGGTCTCTGACAGTCTAGCTTAATAAACTCACTAAGCACTTACATGCTTTAAAGCAACACATCAGCTTAAAAATGGACAAAAGGCTGTATATACTCAATTTGATAACAGTGGTAGCAAGCATCGTAGATCTAGCATGAGGTACAATTTTTTCTGCCTTCATGCAGTTTGCAAGGGTGCACAAGAACTGAAATGCCTGTCTTATTTGCTTTTGCCCTTTGGGTAATCACTATCATTTTAGTAAGCTTCTGACTGCACTCCAGGATATTGGTAATGAAAGCCAATATCAGATGCACACAGTATAAGACAACCTTATTGCCATGCTGCCACCACACATCATTACTATCAATTTGACCTTGTCAGCACACTGTGCAATATGTTCTTTGCTTTAGGTTTTATTACTGCTATTCTTACTGTCTGCAGGAGTTACGTGATCTAATTGATCTCTACAGCACACTCACCCACACAAGGAGAATAAGTGTTCTGTCTTCAGGCATATTATTGTAGTGATTTCTTGCATTTATCCACAGCTCATAAGTGAGCAGACCTGTTATATGCATTATTATGCACCGCAATGTATTTTGCCTTTTAGATAAGATCTTGCACTGCCTGTCATTCACTCTCCTTTAACATGAGTAAAGAGCTTATTAGGAATGCATACCTCATCCTCTGAGATTAGCTGCTGTCAACACATTTATGCTACCATTTATTCTAAAAATGTTGTGGGGAAAATGCCATTCAACAAACGTATAGTTTTTTGCATGCTTATCTTCAGTATATTAAAATTGTATTCAGGTCACTAAGTCAAAATGAAGAGCTCCTGAGACCAGAAATACATAATGTTTTTCAGTTTCAATAGCAGGGTAATGAAGAACTAAATGCATTCTAGAAGGAAGAATTATAGAATTGCAATACATAGATTATCAAAATTATTTCATATTATGAAATTGCAAGGAAGAACTAAACTAGCTGTTACAGCAGTTGGAAAACTTTTCGAGGGTCAGAGAAGGAAGACATTTTGCTGGAAGGAAAAACCAGCATTGGTTAATCACCTGTTTGAACGGTGAGAATGGAGAAATCTGATGAAGGGGGGAGACTGAGATAGCAAAAGGGGAGAGGGGTTTAAGGATAAAAACAATAAATAATGAAGAGACAAAGGAAGAATAAGAGCAAGAAATAGAGGAAGTCATGATTGCTTTGGAATAAAAAGTCAATTCCAACTCATTTATTTTAATCTTGTAAAAGCTGGGAATTTTATCTGATATGATCATCTTGGTTCCCTTGACACTCTGCAGAGAAGGTTATTCCAAAGGCTGACTCCTGTCTTCCCTCAGAGATATATATTGCTAAGCAGTCTGAATTATAGATGCTTTGTTCTTTCTTTCAGCAATGATTCTGATAAGAGTTTAAACTGACTGTCAGCATTTTACATGGCTTGAGTTTGGAGGGATGCATTTCCCTAACAGCATCAAGTTGGTTTTACACCTACAACAGTACAACCTGGCAGGCAGAAGCAGCTGGGTTGACACAACAAAATGTGACAAAAGTAGGACTGAACAAGGTTAAACCTAACAAGAAGCTGGCAAAAACCAATGAAAGAATGATTCCTCAGTGTCATTATCAGAAGAGCTGACAAAACCCACAAAACAAACCCTCTCCAACCAACCAGTCTTCAGTGGATTTGTTACAGAAATATGGGTAAATGTTAATTTTTGCAATCTTTAAACAGCCTTATACTGCACAAAGGAAGACATAAGAGAGTATTTATTTAATCTTATTTTCTTCCTGAGGAAATATGATGTTTTCTTATGAAACAGCTTCATCCCTTTGAGATCATGTGCTTTACATTCAAATCTTCAGTGAAACAATTTGGTAGATTCCCCCTCACTTCTAGAGGCAGCAAGTTAGTTGTGGCAGAAAAAGGAAAATATAACAAAATACAATAGGAATGCTAGAGCCATGACATAGTTCAGCACAGGATGAAGCCTAGATATAAGTATTTCTAAAGTCTATTTCTTTTTCTAAAGTATATTTTTTCTAAATATGCATGGGTTTAGATTAAATCAGCATTATTTGCACAGGCATTAAAATTACTAGCAACTCGATCTTTTCTAGCCTTAAGCTGAAATACCTCACAAACATAACATTACTTATCAGAAGATCACTCCAGTAATATAAATCTTCTGGACAGAGAATAGGAAAAAACCATAAAATGATGAAACCCATAAACAAAAGGAAACAAGGAAAATAATATGACTAAATACAGTATTCTACACATACTTTCAGAAATCTTCCATTTTTACTATTTTTTCAAGAAAACCATGAGAAAAAACCTTTCCCCCTATTTTTATTGAATAAAATTTTGCATTTAAGGATTTATTCAGGGCTGTAGCATGATTTATTAATTTGCAGATTATCACTGTAATAATGCTACTGTAGTGCTACTTATATAAAAAGTTAATTCAGATCCAAAAAGCAATTTAGGAGGGACAAAATTAATCTGTTGTAGATGTGGTCTGTATGTTCTGTGCTACAGTAAAGTAACTGATGCCTTTCTAATGTCATTTCATTAGTAGTATTGAGAAACTCCATAATGAAACACCCATCTGTGTCTTTAGCACAATAAAACCTGTCTCTAGTTGAAAAGAAATGTATTTTATGATGGAAATTCACTTAATCTTTCAGGGCAGAATTACCATGTTAGACTAAATGACTGATATGTCTACTTATCATCACAGGTCAAAGCAGACAAAGTTAAGTAAGAGTCTTACGAAACCCACAGTTATTTCTGAGCTAAAAGAACTTTACACTTATTTGAAAAAAAACCCAAAAAAACCCCTGAAACCAAACTAAAAATAATAACAACAAAATGGAAGCAGATGGAAAGTTGAAAAAACAAATTATTTGTGAATATTTGTTTCAATTGATATTTTTTCTCTTCAAACACTTTCACATCCCTTTTTTGCTAAGAATATTAGTCTTATAAATAGTGCATATTTGGAGGAATGGTTGGGTTTTTTTCATATGTGTTAACATAGTTTATTGCATTTCTAAGTGAAATAATGTATATTTATAGACAAAAGGTATTAACATAAAAGCACGGTCATTTGTTAAATGCCTGTGTCCACATTAATGTGCTTGCTAAGAGCAGTAATGAGGTTCCAGAGCAAATCTTCTGGCTATCCCAGAGTACTGAATCAGTTTAAAAGGGATATTCATTACCAAGTATTTGATTATTTTTGAAGTTAACTACAACAAGAGCTCTGGTCTCAGATCAGCCTCAGATGCACTTACAGTGCTGGGGCAGATTTAAGGGTTTGAACCAATGATTTCTCCTTTTGGACATCTTCATATCAGGAGGACAGTGGGGATGTTTATCCAGCAAAACTGAGTAAAATTAACCTGGATGAAGTAACAGCCATATTGTATATAAAATATTTCATATGCTGTCAGTGTGGGCACTTTACCATCGGTATTTTGATATAGAAAACCTGTCCTATGGCACAAAATTGCTTTTTATTGTGGATATAGCATTTTTCATGCACTTTTGATGATTTATTTTCCACCTAAATGTGAGACAAAGCAGATAAAAGTGTGAAGAATTAAATGTAGTTGGTAATCAGATACTGTCGTGGTTTCAATTCAAAACCAGGCAGAAACACCAATCTCTGTTTTGGTTTGATTTTGCTAATTTCAAAGTTTTCAATTAAGAGCAAAGCAGACTTAAGCTTAAAAGTAATAAGACTTTATTAGCTAACACTAATAGAAAGAAAAAACAAGAATGAGGATGAAACTTTTAAAACACTCTTCCTCCCTCCCCACACCTTTTTTTCTCCCAACTGATAATGTAAAGAAAAACAACACTCAGAAATTTCAGTCAGTTTTCCACTTCTAAAACAGTTTTTCTTCAGTTCACTTAGGGAGGGAAGCACCTCTTGTTCGCTATGGTCAATTTCCCCACAAGAAAACAGCTCTCTTGTAGATCCATTCTTCATGAACAGCAACTGCCCGGATCCTTTTGTGTTCATGAAACTCCTCCCATGTTCACAGTTGTGTCTCTGGGNCTGAAGATCTCAGAGGGTCCAGGCACAAAGGCAGCTGCTCGCTGGTCTCCTGCAGCCAGGAGGGAAAGTTGGACAGATCCCAAAATTCCTTTTCCACCCCTCGCTCTCATCAGGTGTTCCTGCCTGCCTTATCACACCCCCTCCCTCTCCCCAGACTCAGCCCAGGCAGGTTCAGCCCGGGCAGCAGCAGAGCAGACTCTGGGCCAGCAGATGTTCCCAAAATCAGCTGAGCCTGCCAGGGCCGGGAGAGGGCAGAGGTGTGTGCTCTGACAGCCGGGAGGAAAGAGCTTCCCAGGCTGCTTTCAAAGGGAATAAGAACTAGAAAATGCTTTCCCATTGGAACAATAAAATGCCAATCTCAAAACCAGCCAGCTCACTTCCGTGGGCTGGTCAAACCAGGACAGATATCAAAAACATGTATCACTGCCTGCAAGTACTTAACATACATAATTTGTGAAGAATTCCAAATAATAATTGTCTCCATACTCTGTATTTCAACCCACACTAGAATAGTTTTGAGATTAATTCTCCAACATGTATGGAGCAATCAGAATAATTTTGCAGTCCTTTATTAAATGAGGGGGAAAAAAAAAAAGACAAATGCTTGATTTAGTTACAATTGATATTTTGGGCAAAACTCAGTTATATAAAAAGTTCTACTGATGACTTATAGGAAGAAATTCCGTGTTCTTTTTCCATTAAATTTCAAGGAAGAGTTTAGCTGATGTCACCACTTATCACCTAGTTATTGTGAATAGATAAGCTATAGGATGTGGCTTTCTGATTAGGATTTATGGATTTCATGTTCTGAAACAACTAAAAGAAAAATTGTCAGTAGAATTCTGTTCCATCATGGTTAATTTGTACTTCAAATTCTTCTGAGTTCCATTTAAATCTCTTTCTCTTTGCAAACAGCCACATCTCTTTCATTCAGCACTTACCTTTTCTTAGCCAAGACTTTTCAGTGCAGACATTAATCTCCTTGACTTTCAATGTTGAAGTGTTCTTAATGTTATAATCAGCTTTTTATTTAGGAGGAACAGGAGGCAGTTCCCAATAGCATAGACAAAGATGATTTATTTTAGCAACCCAGCAAGATTTGAGATTTTGTGGCAAGAGAAAAAGGCATAAAAGACCTTAGCACATCTGAACTGTACCAATTTGATCAAAATGTTTGTTCTTCAAAATTTACTCTTCTATGTTCTAGACAAAATCCTAGAAATAATCTTTTCAAAGAGGAAGTACTGAAGTTGGAAGTTTCTATCAACCCTGTTTAGAGAGAGACTGTCTGGAACTCTTCTGCCAGAAAAGCTTTATGCAGCTTGGATAGCTAGAATGCAGAGGGTGTTCTTTTGTTTTGAGAAGCATGTATGTTCCACAGCAGGCACAGAGACAGTGTTTTACAACTACTTGGAATCAAAATAGAGGACTGTGACATCTAGGAATTATAAACGTGTTGATCATCATACAATTAATTTTGACTTGGATATTAGCACACTGAAACAACATAAGCAAGAAAAGTATGTAAGCATTTTGTAACATTGTTGAGGTATAACACTGTGAGCCAGACAATTCAGCGATTCACATAAATATGAGAATAATGTGACCACCAAAGGGGAAAAGGAAAGTTGCATATAAGAGGCATTGAGATAAGACAAAATTGCAGAGGACAATATCTGATCACAAGGGTCAGCAAACCCACTGGACCTCCAGCCAAGGATACCATGATAACTGGAAAGATTGTCATTTTACCTTTAAAGCAGCATCAGGCGATGATTTCCCTCCTGAGGGTGGGAGAAGGAACTGTAGCAGCAAATAGCATGAAAACAGCAGGCACAAGTGAGGAAAACTGCAGTAGAAGCAAGATAGAACAATGCACATCTGACTTCTGTCAACAGCTCTCAGGGCTGATCACCTTACTCTCACCAAGGACCTCGACAAACCACAGCCAGCAGTGGCATCAGTGATGTGGAGTTACACACATACAGGTAATTCAGAATTTAGGTGTTGAAGACATGTTGTACACTTTTTGTTGAGACTTTGTTGAAGACAATTTAATAAACTTTAAGACAACATTGATTGTTAATGTGCAATAACTAAGCACTGCCATGAAATGTGCTGTTAACAAATTAATTTAGTAGACATATTTTTTTAAGTCTAAAGGCAATCTGACTCATCTCTTTTCTAAGCACTCTTGTCACAGTAATCAGGTTATTTCTTTGTTTTGCATTGTGTGCCTGTATATACACATATTTTCAGTTGTAAAGTAATATAGACCTGTTCTTGTTTTCTCAGCTTTATACTCAGATGTAAAAAGACAGGCATTTTTCATAACAAAAGAGGAAAACTGAATCTGAATCTTTAATCTTTTAAATCTTTAAATCTTTTAAGGTGTTCCCTTATATCATAATATCTAAAATCCTCATCTCTGCTATTCCTTTACTTACATTTCCACTCTGTTTCCTGTGGACACAATATAAATTAGTCATCTAATTAGTTATCTCTGGGAAATTGCCTAAATAGAGAGTTTAGCTCTTAAGTTTGCTGAGTTTTTCAGCTTCCTTATATCAAAATCGTGAAGTCAGTGAAACTACTCGAGTAAGCATAGTGAGTTCTTGCTTTCTTATAGTTTAAATGGAGATAGATGAAAGATTCTCTATTCTGACTCTAAAAAGCCCTAAATAAACAACTCAAGGACTTGCTGGGATTATTTATGGCATATAAATTAAAAAACCTTAGATATTCATGTTCTTTGTACTTTCTTGGTTGAATATCACCAGTTTAATATCAGTCAGATAGTGACTCAGAAGATATCACTTTTATCTCAAAATATTATTCTTAGTTTGTTGATTAAAGAGCTGATTCTGGGTCTTTCAGTCCTGATTTGCTGACCACACATTCAGTTTTTTTTTAGGTCTCACTGTATATTTCTTCCCTTTAAAATATGCCTTAAAAACGAACCAGTTCTTAAACATAAGAGAAGTATTATCCTCCTCAAGCAACACACTGAAAACAATTACAGACAACATGTAAGTCTGAATCCTTATGGCATAAAAGAGAAATGTCGTGTAAGAAAAAGCCAAATAATTATATCAAGTGTTGAAACATCTTGATTTAGATACATGAATCCTTATTCATAGTAATTTTATTCATGTTCTAATCTGTAGTTTTTTGTTTATATGGTAGCCATTAATAGCCTTAAATTCTGAATTCTGGATTCTTTTTTTGGCCCCTTTTTTTTTTCATCTACCTCACTGTGTCCCATAACTCAGCAATTTTTTATTTCTGTTATATACCATCCACTTGACCTTGTTTTTCTTGACAGAGTTCTGAAACATAAAGCCAGAAAGCAAGCTGCTTTAGAGACATATCCTAATTTTCTTTGTTTTCTTTCTTTTTTTTTTTTCTTTAATGAAAATTCCATTCTGACTGAGGTTAGATTTCTACTTCAGAAATTTCATGAAAAAACAGAAAAGATAACAAGCAAAATAAACAGTTCACAGAACTGCCATCCTATTGCAAAGGATAGCGGAGAGGTGATGAGGTCCAAGAGCAAAACAAGAATAAGTGATAAAGGCCATCTAGGATAATTTAATGAAGATCTACAGTTAGACTGGCATCAATCACCTAAATTCTTGTACTTAACATTCTGTTTCCTTGGTACAAGGATTACAAGGGTACCAAATACATGGGTGTACAGGAAGTAGCTTTTAGACATAGATCAGATCAATAACTGGATCTTCATTAATCATTCTTCACTCAGATTATGCTTTTGTAAACTTATATGTACTATTATTTTATGTATTTCATGCTCCTAAAGAACATATTAAAATCACTATTAGAACCAAAGAAAACTGGATATCAGTTAAGAATTAACTTTTCTAATGACACATTAAATAATTCATCGAAAACAAAATGAGAAATATACCAATCTTTCCTTTGTTTTTTTTTTTTTCCTTCTGAAGAGGCTTTTAAAAATGAAATTGTCAATGAAGATGTTCTGGCATTTTTAACCAGTTTTAGTCTCAAAAGTTACATATGGAAGGAACCCTTAGAAGCACATATGTATCAACTGCAGCTACGAACTTCTTATCTGAAATTTAACTTAAGCTTAAAAAAAATAAGTCAATGATTTGAAAATCCCAGGCATAAAGCTTTAATAACTTGACAACCAATTCAGTTCCTTGGGATATCCTGTCAGACATTTGCTTTAGAGCTAGAGATACCAGATTTTCTTCTTAGCGTGTGGTGAAAAAGCATACTTCTAGAATGGGTTTATTTTGTTTTCATCCCAAAATAAATGTCCAGGGTGACACTTCTGCACAGAAGCCTTTTTCTTCTCAGAAGATTAAATAGGAAACCTAGAGTGATTTGCACAGTTTAAAGTATTTCTCTAAGCTCCCTAGGTTTTATGTGCACAAAGCCAGTTGAGAAGAATCATCTCACGTGTCTCTGATTTTCAAAGTCCTTGAGTTGCAGTAGAAAACCTGGGGGAGTTTGATCAACTGATAGCTATATAAATATAAAGACAGTTAAAGACTTCATAGAAAAAATGTTAAAATGAACATGACTTTGAAATGAAATCTTTTGTTTCACTGCATCTCTCCCTCACAAATCAAAGCATTCATACTGTATTGTCCTTTATTTTATAAACTGGTGACCTACAAGTAAGAAAAGAGCTTAAAGAACAGAAGCTTGAATCAAGATAGTTTAAAGAGCAAAAATAATACTGTCATCTCTGTACAAGACTAAAAGAAATGAAAACTATTTTCTAGAAACTAAACAAATGCATTCATAACAGGAAGTTAACATATGTCAGGGCTAGTAGTAAATTGCTGCAGAAATTGAGGATAACACAGGTACATATTGCACATTCTTCTTTTTAAAGAATGGAGAAGTTGGTAGCAGTGGGGTAAAAAAGTGACTGTCTAGTGAAGTAATACCATGGAATAAAGAAGAATTACCAAGAGACCAGAATTGCCAACTGCCTGCTCTCTCATCTTTTAAGGGGTAATAAAGAATTCTCTAAACAGTTTAACACCCTATATCTCTGGTGTTATTCCATTTAGCTGGAAAATAATATTTTAGAATACATTATATAATGTAACCAGGAAAGAAAGGTCACCCCAATGGTACTGTGTTGTATGAAAGAGCAAGTTATTCTCCATTTCTTTTAATAAATGGATGCCAATTTAAAGTTTGCATACAAACTTACTATTTTTTAATAATAAATTTTAGTGGCTTGGTGTTTAGCTACCCAACTAGGATATACTACAGATCCAAAATCCTAAGCATATACTCGTTATCTATATTTATTTACCTATTTTTAATATTTTTAAAGGTATAGTGATATGAAAGTGTTATTATGCTTAAAATTTAAATATGTTTAATTGCATTTTTTACCAAATAGAAATAATTTTTTTTTCCCTGTATTTTGCTGGAGAGATAGGACTTATATAAGGATATGAATTTGGCTCAGACTCACATATGTAATTTCTTAATTTTTGTATTTCAAGCAGAAGCTTCCATTCCAAGATAAACCCTGGAGGAAAAAACAGTAATAATGGTAGTTCCTGCTAATAAGGATCCTAGGTCAGATTTTCTGATCAGCACCAATACTTAGCTGAAGAAAACTTATATACCACTGCTTGATGTAGAATTTGGATTTAGGCGTTGGATTCTGACTTGGAAATTGTTCAGAAATTTTTCTTTGGATGTTCACATTTTTCTTTCCTCTTCCTCTCCCTCTCCTACATCCCCCTACTCTCCTCTCCTCCACCTCCACTCCCCCCTGATGACAGGTTTTGGGAGAATTTTAAAGTACCTTGATTTTTTACTATGTTGAAATAATTGTAAATTGAAACAATTTAGAGAGTGAATTCAACATAATGCAGATACTAAATCTTTTTTCTTACTACTGATGAAATGCTTAATATCTCTACTATGAGGTGAAAAATCCTGAAATCTAATGAAAGAGAAGAAACAGGGGCAATGAACGGTGCGTAGTAGAGATACCAAGCATGTAATCAATTTAATAGATGCTTAATCCCCTGACTCCAGCCCCCTAAAAAGCAAATGGTTATATATGTATTTTCTGCATTTTACTGGCAATCAACCCAAAATGCTTCGTATTCCCTTCAAAAAAAAAAAAATCTTTTCAACTATTATACTGAGCGGTTTTATGCAGTATGAAAGTGTATTATTCTCTCAAGCTGAGCATGGCAAGAACAATTCTACTAAGCAGTTTAAAACAGATAATGAATAATGTTGAAGTCTGTGGGAATCCAAATCTGAAGAGGTCTATGAGGGGATATTTGGATATGCTGTTCCTGCTTGGAGAAGAAAATACAATGTGTGGATTGTTAACTCACAGTTTAAAAGCTATTGATTTAGCATAATAGACCAAAGAATATTTCTTGAGTAATTTTAAGGCAGACCAGGAATAGTAAAGTCACAGCAATAATTTGATAAAGGGATCTTGAGTGTACTTAAATAAATCAGAATCTGCAATGCACTTTATCACACTATTATGCAGATGTCACAACATGTCATTAGATTGTGGAAAAGAGAAAATACTATACCTGAAAAAACATTCACAAAATAATAAAGTCTGGGAAACAAACGAGAGACTGCGATTTCCTCTGAGTCAAAATAACACTTTCTTTTTGCAGTCACCTTAAGGACCAGAGATATTTAGTGCTCCTTATATCATGGTTGTGAAAGTAACATTAGCATTCAGTGTCTCTTGAATAAGAAGTATATCCATATACATGTTTAAACATTGATGATCTATTTGCAGCATATGATTGATTGTGAAATTAAATTGTGACATTGAAAAGGATTTTAGTACATATTAATGGATAAGTATAAGACCTCCAAAAGTAGATCAATAAAGCACCTAGTTGCCATTGTAGGTGAAAAAACAAAAATGCTGATTTTCAAACCTCATTCAACTGTTGATTGATATTCAAGGTGGTGGTGAGTTTCTCAAGTCTCTGTCTAGTGGGCAGTCTAAGTCCTGTCTAAGAGAACCAATAGAGGAGGTGATTTTAAACCAAACATGTTTGGTTTAAACATATTTGTAACACATTGTATATTTGTATAAATATACAAAACATATTATACAAAATTGAAGGAGGTGTTAATTTTACACCTTGTAGGGTGGAAACAAGCGTTCACCTGGAATATGAATAATGTAGATTTTTTTTTTTTGTCTATTGAGTAAGTAAAAGTTATAATAAGATCTAAGTTTTAATTTAGTCTTTCCTGGTTATCTTTAAGAATAACGCTTTTTCAAAGTTTATCTGTTTTTAAATGCTCAATTTTTCTATTTGGCAAAGCACCAAGTCATGTCTTTTTGTGTCTGTTTTTTTCTATCATTATATGAAGCAACCTTGGTTGCCTATTTTTCCTATCAGGTGTTCCTGGCAATCCTAAGCCACATATGTTCAAGCCACCACTTTCACCTCTCTCCCCCCAAAAAACCCAAACAAACAAAAAGATAAAAATACCATTCACATAGCCAATTAAAAACAAAACAAAACAAAAAAAACCACTACAACTTTGCCATAAGGAAAGATTCAGAACTGTGACGTATCTTGCACACAAAATTGCATTTTTTGTCTTGACCTCTCTGGCAAGGTTTTGTACTTTGGCTGACTCTCAGGTTTTAAACTAATTTACATTGGCAGCAATTATTTTGATATCATTGGAAAGCACTACTATTGCCACTCGGGGATTTAATTAAACAGCCTTGGATGTTACATTATAAACTGAGTCACAGAGTCATGCCACTAATGTTCAAACTCTGTTTAAACTTCTTAATGTGGCTGTTTATAATAATCTCCAACTCATTGTTCTCATCAGTTGCAAGTAAAGCTGTGACACATATCCAGCAAAGAGATAGGGGTTTTGGACCCTTTAAATTCTTAAGCTTCAAGGACTCAAATATATTTCAAAGGAGATAAGAAAATGTGAAATTTCACCCTACTGTCCACTTAGAATTCTGTACTCTTTACAGAATAGTTGGAATTCTTTTAGGGAAAAGTTCTTCTGAGACGATTGAAATGTCTCACCTAAAAGTAAAGCTAGTATATATAAACTTTAAAGATAGAATAACATTGTGGAGAAAATAATAAGCTTCTCTTCGACAAAGAAATGATCTTCCAAATTCTTCCCAAGACAGCTCTCAGTTTGAAACCTGCAGTGTTTTGTGACTCCTTCTCCTGCTGTTACCCAGTGATTCTTCTCTGAAGGGTTTGTTCACTGTATTTGGAAAATATGGTGCTCTTTTTCTCAACCATGGATGATAATGTCAATTGTAAGGGCCTAAATATTCCTTCAAAAAATGACATATTTACGAAAAATATTTTTGATTTGGGGGCAGGACCTGCCTTGCACTGCCTTATCATCAGTTACCACAGGAAATCAGCATTCGGAGGATTATTTTAACAGTGTTCTTTCTTAGCATATTATATAAAATTATTGTATATCATACTGGGCAGGAAAATTTTACAAGTGGACTTCAGTATAAGCTTGTCTTAATCCTCTGTGATGGATGTGAAACCAAGTTTCCCTAAAGGAGAAGAGAATCCTTCCTATTGCAGAGGAAATCACATCAATATTACTCAAGGCTTCCTCTCTGCTGTGTGAATCTTCTTGAAGTTTATTGTGGTTTTTTTTCCTCTGATATTGAATGAAAACTAACATGAACCAGTTCTCTGGTACTAGCAGTTGTGCCTCTGCTTAAAGAGTGGAGTCCATTTGCAGTCTGATCAATAATAACACTGATGGAAAACCTAGAAAATTCTGAGCATTCAACTCAAGCACGTGCCTGTGGTTGTGGGTATGCTTAACTGTGGGGAAGCACAGTTAAGATTAGTGCTGGACAGCAGGCTGCCAACACACAGATAAATTACAGGGTTCAGGAAAGGCTGGAAATTTTCTCCTATATGCAGTCTGGGTGAGGTCACCTTGGGTTAGTAGAAAGAGCCTTAGGCACAAAATCTGAACCCTGACATTTCTCACAGAATAAAACTTGTTCTGTTTTATTTACAGGGATTCTATTCCCTAAAGCTGAGAAGAAAGAAGTATTCCCTTCCCAGACTCAGTCACAAACCCCCATATTTTATTTAGTGAACAGACTATACAATCAATACAGATATGTTTAAACCATATTATTATAGTAGCAGACATATAACCATTTGTCTGATTGCAAATAGCTTCCATGTTTATCATGCATATCCAGTAAGAACAAGATCTTCCAATTCTTTCTTAAATAGATCCATCCTTTGGTTACATTCCAGATATAGATTTTAATTTTTTAAAAAGAAAATTATTCCCCAAGTGGTCTATGGTATGTGGTGCACAAACTTTAAGACCTGCAATCTCAGTTGTATTAAATCCTACTGAGATAAACACAGCAGCCTGCTTTAGTCATGAAAAAATGTCTACTGTTTTTTTCCTTTTTTTGAGCATAAGTTATAAGTCTACCTGATTGAAAATTCCAGTTAGAAAAGAGTTCTTATAAGAATTTCATCCTGTGTGTGAAAGGTCAGAATCAGAGGTTAAGTGTTCTACAGTTGGGCTCTAGGCTTGTTGTTACAGACGCCCAGAGGAGTAAAAACATTTTCAAGTGAAGCAATAATGGGTAGAGATAAACAAAACAAAAAGCTCTGGAGGAAAAAAAATCTAACCAAATCTTCTGTGTTCTAAGTGGAAGAACAGTAAGTAAAAATAAAAAAAAAAAAAATCAGTAAAAGAAAATCTTTACTCCAGAAGATTTAAATATAAGAGCCTATATCAAACAATATGAATAATTTATATTAAAAAAAAAAACAAACCCTTACTAACTCTCTCTGCAATCTATTAATGGAATGTATTACAATTATCTGCAAATTAAACTATAAAAAAGAATAATTAAAAAAACAAAAAAATATTAAGACAGAGAGGCAGAGTGAAATTATCTATACAACTTAATTTTGTCCCGAGGTAACTTTAAGCCCTAACCATATGATTATGTTTTTTTTTAAGCCTTAACTATATTCTATTTTTCATTTGTGTTTTTGAATGAACATGAGAAGTGACTTCTGAGAACACTACTTATTACTCACTCCCCCTTTGCATGGGCAAGAGTGAATAAAATACAGACTTAAATTATATAATCTGGACTCTTGTGTAGAGAGGTTACTATCAACTGTTTAGTTGTCATATATCTTTAATTGTAGATAAAAAAATCATAATTATTTCTTTCACGTGAGCACTTGGTCTCTTTTTTATACATAAAAAAATAGATTCCAATGCTCATTGTTTCACATTCACAGGTTTCCCACTACTACAGTCAATTATATGAAAAGACAAGGCTGTGGAAACTTGAGGTAGTTTTGAACTGTGACAGGACCTGTGGAAGGATACCTTTGCATAAAAGCTGGGAACCTGCTCACTTTAAAAATAACTTCTTGGTCCATAATGAAAGAGAGAAAAGCCAAAAGAATAACAAGTTTTCTACATATCAGCAAGTTTGCTCACTGCTGCAGTTGCAGTCTATCTGCCAGCCTAAGGATGACAGCAGCAGTTTTCAGACCTAAAATAATGAGAGTTCACAGTATTCAAGCAGCAGTCAGTCAAAGAACAAGAGCCTGCCCACTGCCTATTCTAGATTTACCATCTCATGTGTCTTAAGACAAAGTCACTTGACTCTGCATTATGGCATTATGAGATGTGTATTTTCTTACCCTCACAAATGCAAAAGGCATTATAATGGCTACTCTGAGTACAATGACTATGCAGGCCTGTAGGAATAAAGAGCAGGCTATAAACAGTGTAGTTTATTTCTTTTCTGAATGTAAAAACAATTTCTCTTCAGTGTAACTGAATGTAGGAGCTATTAACCTGTACAGTATTTAACAATATTCTTGCGAATGGAAGATAATGTAAAAACTTTTGCTGAAATATAAAAAATATTCCAATGATTCATAATTCACAAAAAAAAATTCAATTTCTGATAAAAATTTCTCCTGTTTTTTTCCAGTTATACCTAGTTGCCACAAATTAATAAAACTTGATTACCCTCTCCAGGTGATATAGTTATAGTTTTGACTCAGGCATTTCTCCTGTATTCATTTTCCCCTTTTATCAATAATTTTCTGAAATATTTCTGTTACATACACTTTGCTTATATAAACTGGATATATATGTACATCTGTGAAATGAAGCTTTGTGTACGTGATATTTTATTCTGAGACCTAATATTGATCTATTAAACTTCAGGCCAGTTAGGATGAGCTGTTTCAGCCCAGAATGAAGATCTAAGTACCTGGAAATGTTTTAAAAGGCAGCAAAACTAGTAAATTACTAAGAAAGACTGCATAAAGTGACTTCCCTATGTACCCAGTATTCTCAAAAATTTCAATTCACCCCATTTGGTTTTCCTTGAAATACGGCTCAAATGACAGTGAAGGTATTTTTCTATATAAGTAATCACATCTACTTACAATTTCTTTTGTCTGTCCTGATTTTTATCTTCAAAGAACAAGAAGCTGAAAGAATCTAGTATTCCAAATAATATTCCACAAGTATTCCAAATAGATAATTTTCTTTATGAAAAGTAAGTTCAACTCTGAAACTCCTCAAAACTGAGAATTTAATGCCCATGGAAACAATACAGATTGCCATTAAACTAGACCATGATTCAGCCTTTCATATCCTCACTGGGACACATCACTAATATCCTCACTGGAACATCACCTAATCATGTGATATATCACTCTTGTATTTTCAGTCCTAAGCAATTAATTTGATTAAATATTTAAATGTCTCCTAATTCCAACCACCCAGTGACAATGTTGAGAATATAGAAAATACAGAAAATGTATAACACTACCAGGAATCTTAAGTACCTGATGACACTGAAATAGAATTCTGCCTGTGCTCTGTTTCTTTAATGGATAATACTGGGAAAGTTTTGTTTTCCCAGTTTGTCACTTTCATCTCTCTCCCCCTCCTACTCATATAACTTCATAACATACAAGGTTTCCAAAACCAGCATCCTCTTCAAATTTCAAAGCAAACTCCTAACCCTATGAATGATTTTATCTGTCTTCTCCTTAAGTCAGTCTTCTCTGCTCCAATGTGAACCTTGAAGATTTTGGCTACCTATTTATGCCAGTCTGCAATATGATCCACACGAACCTCTCTCCCTAACCATGGAATACAACAATGCAGCTATGATGCAAAGCAAGATATCAAGGATTCTATTTACAGCTACCAAGAGAAGTTTCCTTTTTTTTACCATTTGCATGCTTTTACATGACCTTGTAACTTTCTCCTGAGTCAAAAGATCATACTGTTGCTGGCATTCTCTAGCATGATCCTTTAGATACGTGTCTTGAGCAAGAACTTGAAAATTTTTTAAAAATCCACATTGTCATTTATATAATAAAGACATTATAGAAGTCAGGGCAATGTTCTGTAAAATAAGTTGTTCCACTTTAAAGATCAAAATTCTAAGGGGCGCCTCTCTTTGATTTAGATGTACTATCAGAAATACTGCAATTATTTCTGGAACAGTTTCAAATAAATAGAATACAAGTTATTTCAGAAGAAAGAAAGAGGATAAACATGAATATATATATCTTTGAAATTGTTCATATATTACCTAGAGACTTATATATAAAATCACCTACAGATACAGAAAATGAATGAAAACATTATGAGTTTATTTTAAGCTTGTTCTGTCAAGGCTCTGAGTAACCTTCATGATCTTGAAATACTTTCAAAAACAATAACAAAATATAAACGTATATAGAGAAAGACAGTCTGTCTAAATGTTTATTTCAAAAGGAAATTCTAAAAAAGCTTTTAATGGCAGAAGAAATTATTTTAGAATTAAATGCTAATGTTTTGTTTTAAAAACAAATTTTTTTCCTCTTATGAGGTAATATAAACTAGCCTACTTTATTAAATGGGGTGAGGAAGACAATCAAGAAAAAAGGATTCGCTTTCATTTTGCAAATGGAAGTACAGAGGTCACTCCATTTATTATAAATGGAGCTTGATGAATCAGTATACTTAGTGGCCTGAATTTAAATGTTAAAATTGATTGAGATGTGTCATATCTTTTGTGACTCTTACAAGGAAAGCGTCTTTCTGCAGTTTCTATCAAGATACAAACACAAAAACTCCTTATTTGGTAAAATTATGGTGATGTAAAAAAAAATATATGTAAACAACAGTATTTTCTCTGTTTTCTATGATGTTTTTATCTGTCTTGTTTGGTTTTTTGTTTTGACTACTGTTTTAAATATATATAATTGTGATCTTAAAAAGTTTTTACATAAACCAGAGAACTCTCAAAACTAAATGCATTTTACTCACAGCCAGGACTATCATCCCCTTATCTGCTTATTAGAAGTGACAAAACTTAGGAAATAACTTGAAAGAAACCAAATAACCTTTTGGTTTTAGATTCTTAATCACACCTAAATCATAAATAATCATACATAATCATACTTGAAACTTAAAGTTCAGACTGTTTTTATACACAAGTTAAGTACAGTTTTCACTTCAGATATTCTAATTTTAGGGTGAGTCCACTTCTATTTGCAAGTAATGTTGTAATGCAGCCTTCTGAGAAGAGTACAAATAAGAGACTTGTAGAATGGTGCCTAAGAACCCCTACTTAACAGATTCTGCTAAATGCACTGCTCTGCCCATGTCAGAAGTGCATTTTATCTTCATTTTCAATCAATTCACAAACTTAGTTATTGGTTCAAATAATGTAAAAGGTATCAAAATATAATCTAATTTTTGTTTTATTCCATACTTAGTACTACTGTTTTGTGATAATGCTAGGTGATCTCAGTTCTCATCACTCCTGACAGGAGACAAGATTTTTTGGTGTTAGAGAAGGTGTTCACAGTTGCAGGACCTGGAGAAATGGGGAATGCTTTTTAATCTAATATGGTGCCATAAGGAGCACTACACTGGAGTTTTTAATATAGCTGTAGTGGTTAGAGAAGAAAGGGAGTAATGAAATATTAATATAGATCTATTTTAGAACGGGTCTAGAAGACCCATGTGACATCTGCTGAAAATCCAGGTCACTGGGTTGAACATCACCTGTGTGCAGCTGGGTATCCCTTCCTGTGAAGGATTTGAGTTATTTAGGTCCTTTCTCTCCATCGGTCAATTACTTAAGTGAATTCTCATGAGTTCAGCTTCAAGTGTAAACAGAAAACTATAATATTGCTTATGAAGAACAAAAAAATCATTAAATAGGTATTTATATTTAAGATTTTTGCTTTCAGCCATGTTGAGAAATTGTTTTTCTCAAAAAGGATAACCTAGAAAAATTGAGGCAGAAAGCAAAAAGTATTATTAATGCTTTATATAACATATTTTGAGTGTCTTGAGTTTGATAAGTAGAGCAAAGCCTGCACTTATCCATAATATAATGGAATCATACTGGTATTCTAGAATAATTGGTGTGTTGGGAGCTGCTATAAAACTACATTTATTCAGGGATAAAAAGAACTACCCTTCTTAGCGATAAGGAATATTAATTGGCCTGGCAAGGTTTGAAGAGCAAAGAGGATAACAGCACAGAATACAGAGGCAATAAATAATCCTTCTATGCAGCTTTCACCATAAAAACAAATCAACTAACAGTTAGAGATTCTGTTGAACATTATAAATTCTGAGAAGTGTGGGCTTACAGTTGCCACTTAATCCTTGATGCCTCAGTATCTTCAAAGTTACTACAATATCATTACATATTTTTATGGTAAAGTGACTAAGTGTGACTTCTGTCTCCATTTTATCATGTGCTTGAACTTAGCAAGCTGCCAAGCTGCAGATACAAATACACGAATTTCTGTGTGTAATCACTGTTGTAATGCTCAAATAAAGCCATAATAATACAATAATCTTGTCTTTTCAGCTTGCATTACTGCTTATACCTTGTTCAGAAATGGGCAAAATAACCTCTAATAAGTTAGTATATATCAGGTAATTTTACATGCTGTGTCATCTTGCTCAGCTACTAAATGGCTACATAGGTCTCCCAATTAAAGACACTGAGAATTAAAAAACCCCACACCTTTACATATTTAATTTATATAGCTTTTTGCATTTAACCTAAGTTAATGCTAAATTGTGCATATAGTTAATTTGTTCTGATTATTCTACATGGATAAGAACTATTCATGAGCCAGACACAAGCTCCACCTCTGAAAGACCCTAACATGTCCTTTGCAGGAAACCAGAAAGGTGTGAGAGGAAAGGAGCCCATTGTAAAGCACAGAATGGATCTTTTAGATTTTCAGCTTACCAGCAACTACCTGAAGACTTACAAAGCTGTTCATGCATGCAGTGCTCAAAGGCAGAGAAGTGCAACTGATATGTAATGAGACATCCTGCCCTGTGAAAAAGAAAGTAATTTTTTTCAAAACAATACAACAAAGCCAAGGGAGAAGGGGGG
>VXBS01002883.1:107701-153166 GCA_013400255.1 Sitta europaea
GGGGGGGGGGGGGGGGGGGGGTGGTGTTCATGAGTTTCTGTGAACAAGTGATATTACTCACCTTGCTAGTATTAATTTTGTCCCTTGTTTCAGTATGGCATTTCAGTTAATTTCTCAATGCATGCAAGAGAGTAAGATAGTTAGTAGAATACAAATCATAAAAGACCAGAGGGAAGCTTGGAGAAATAGTACAGAAATATTTCTCAGTCACCAGCTGTGGAGGCAAACTATAAATGATGCAAGGTAATGAAGAAAAGCATGTTCCCATTTTTTCAGTGCAATGTAGTCAACATTGAAACAACCTACCTGCTGTTTGTATTTTTCTTCTAATCAGCAAAAGGACCCTGTAGCAGCTGTGCAAAAATACCAGCTGCTGCACATGTGCTTTTTCTTCTCCCTAATTAATTTTTTTGACTAGCTTCTGTTTTACCATTGGCTGCTCTCAGGAAATCTGAGACCCTTAGACCAGTCCCCTGTGCACTCATATCTATCTCCATTATCGTCTTCCACCCTATATTCTCCTCCTGAATACATGTTGCTGTTTTCTTCCCTTTACCTACTGCTTTAATCCTAGAGCTCCATTATTCCATTGTATCACATTGCATTCTGTAATTTATTAAAATCTACAGATGCTCCCACAGACGGAAACATGGTTATTTTCTGAAGTGAAATTCAAGACATTCCAATTAAAATAAGTTTATTTTAATTTTTTTTTACTAAATATTTTTACCAAGTTCTCTCAGTTATACGCATGCCTTTAAATGTTTCTTCCTTGATTTGTGGGTCTTTATGTGTCATTTTAATGATGCAATGAAGATGGTTTGATTTTGTTGTTTTTTTAGGGGGTTTTGCTACTTATTTTAATAAAAATGCAGGGCTTTCAAGACCTTCCTTTTAAAAATTATCTCATTTTCTATATGTATTAAAAGTTCACAGTGATTATTATCTGAATGCATTCATAATATAGCTGAAATACTGAAGAGTATTTATTAGATGTCATTTTTACATTTCTTAACTGTAAGTCAATTCAATAACTAACTAATTGCATTGCTTTTGGAGCTTTATGAAACCTTTTATATTTTTAAAAATAATATTAGAAAAAGCCTCTGTATTTTGCTTTTTTTTTTTTAGTTATAATAACACAGTATACACAAATAACTTGAAAATACTGGACAGATCAATCATAAAATATATACAGATTACTATAAGTTTAACGTCATTATTATGAAATCAATTCCTCCTAAAATAGCCAAAGGAGGGTATGATTTCACTTAAAAACCTGATTGTGAACATTTATTAAAGCAATCCCAACTCAGAAATATAATAGAGGTGTTTAATATGACTTATACATGCAGGACTAATGATATAAAAAATATATATGATAATTGCTGTAGAGAAGTTATTTGTATAAAATGTTAATTACTATTTAAAAAGACCTGAATAATGAGTTTTGTATAGTTGCTTTCTGCAATAAAAGAGAAAAAGACCATAAGAAACTGTCTACTAGGCATTTAAAATACTTAGTAATAAAAACATCAGTAAATATATGTAAAAAAATTTTTACATGTATTTGACTAAGACTGTTTTTAATGAGAGGCAGATTTCCTGTATTTGAAAGAAAAAAAAGGAGCAGATAAAAAACAGAAATGGGATTTAATCTTGATTGTTAAATGTTGAAATTTTACTACAGTAAATATTTAGTTAACAGTTTACATTCAAGCATACGAAAGAATTGTTGTGTTTGACATTAAAAAAGGGGGAATTAGAGCCTGAATCTTCAAAACTGAATATATGATTTTGGCCAATGATAAAAAACAATACTCCATACTAAATAATGTGCTAAACATTTCCTAGAGGAAAAACCTTTGTAAATGTTAACTGCAGTAGTATTGGAAATAAAATCCAAATATTGGATTGCCTTTTATACAGAATCCATACACTGTTTTCCAAAAAGCATGTGCCCTGCAAGTTAGTTAAATATCAAAGGGTTGAATTCAGAATCCCAAGACTCTGAATAAGACAGAAAAAATGACATTTTTTTTCCCAGTGTTCCACGTTATCTTCCATTTGTCGAATGCACACATGCCTTTTATAATATAAAGGGCTCTTTTGCTTAGTAGAAGCAGCTTGTCACAGTGGCTGGACTTCTGTTAGGACATGGAAGAATAGTTACCATTCTTTTATATGCAGAGGTACTTACAAAAATGTATCTTGCATGCCCGACTATGTTTTCACCCAATAATGATTTCATCAGAGCACAGACATTTGCTCTCCTCTATACTATATATGTCAGAAGAGATTGTATTATCTTCAGCCACAGATACTTTTCTGTTACAGATCTAGAACTGAAACCCACTGCATATGGAACTTCATGCAAACTATTATTAAAATGTCAGGGTCTCTTTGGAGACAAGGGATTTGATTCATCTATTGAAATCATACAGAGAAACAATAAAAATATCCTTGTTAGGTTGGCAGACATGGCAGAAAACTAAAGGAAGTCTGCAATACTGACCTACCAGTAGCATTTCAAAGGCATGTTAATAGATAGAGACATGATCCTTCTGTTTGGGGAAATATTTCAGGAGGTATGGGTGAAGGTCCTTCTCACCCAGGGAAAAAAAAAAATCTTATCCTCCCATTTTTTCCATACCTTTCATTTGAACACTATTTGATAAGATCCATGGGAGAAAAGGTGGTGAGTCTTTATGGCCACATATAGATGATTCATGTTTATACACGCTCTTAAATTGCTTCTTACTCTACATTCTTAGGGTGACCAAAACATTCTTGCTTATAACAACGGATGGAACTGTGGCGAACGTAAATTGGAGTATTCACAGAATATAGAATCAATGACAGAAAACTCTAGATAAGGCAAAGAGATTGACACTCGAAGGGTTTACTAAAAAAAATAAAATACCTTGGGCTATATAGCAAAGGGTGTCATTCCTGCTCCTGTGAAACAAAAACGTACAGAATAGCATTCAAAGGCTTCAGCAACCTGGATTCTGCTCTGCGTCAACACTGTCCAGAAAAAAAACTATAGTCACCAAAACGAACTAACACCTTCCCAAAGACATGTACTTGCAGAATTAATCCGAGTGATGTCTGCAAATAGCATACTTATTCTGTCCAGATAATCAAACCCTACTGGAAGGATCACATTATTCATTTTTTTCCAGTAAAATAAGCATTACCTACTAAATCAAACATAATCTTATACCTTCTTTACAGAAGTTCAGATCCCATGATAACTTGTTATAATTTCAAAATATTTTATCACTAATGTGATAAATGTCATTAATATTTCTAGAACTGACATATTCTTTAAGTTCTGAAAAAATATGCAGGGCCAAATTGTGGAAGATTTACACATGTTGAGCAGCAATTAACTCAATTACTTATTTTTCATCTATTGATGTTATCTTCAAAAAATTATTGAGTATGATTAAGGTATTGAACTCTGCTGGAAGTAATTACCAGCTTGTACTCTTATTTTCTGTTAGCTTTAATATTTCTTCGCATTCTATTTTTTATGGTATCAACTGAAATGTTACTGACACAGCATGGTGAACAACAGAAATTGTTTATTTGCACAATTTCTTTACTTCCCTATTGTCTCAAACTCCATATTAGTTTGTCAGGAGAAAATAGAATCCTTCAGATTGTATTTATTTAAAGAAAAATCGTATAGTACCTAATACCCACCCAAAAAGAGAGAGTAACATAAGAGTATTTTAAAGTCTAGATTAAAACTAATTCTAGTGATAGAAAAAGTCCTTTATCTAAAGAAACCATGATTTTCAGGCAAGAATGATAAATATTCTATTTTTGATAGTATAAAGTTATCCATGGGAAGTACATTCTATATTTTTCTAGTGATTGCTTTATCACTTTGAAAATATGATTTATAAAAAAGATTCAGAACTGTTTTCTGTACATGGCAAAGCTAAATCCTTTGTTCATTTGCTTTAAAGAGAAACTCTAATATTTAAAGTCTGTGCAATCAATCGAGTTTCAAGAGGAATAGAACCCCGTAAAAAAAAAGCGTATAAATGAAAGGGATAATTTCAATTTGTTTTCAAATGTCATTTCTTTCCATTAAGTATGATACCTATCTGAATATATTTTCCCCACTATTTTCTCCCTTAATAGGAGAAATTAAAATTGAAAAATCAGCAATAGACTTAAGACTAAATTTGCAATCAGTATCTCCCTTTCTCAAAACACTTTTTGTTGATTAATTCAGTTCAAATCCTAGAATAATAGACTCTCTAAGGTTGGAAAAGACCGTTAAGATCATCAAGTCCTATGGTGGCTACAATAGTCTGCACTTCCCATTCAAAGAACATAGACAGTGTCTTCACCAGTGTGAAAAAGACAGCATAGCGTTATACACACGATGTGTGCATCCCAGTATCCAGTCCTCTTCTTGCCATATTCACTCTTCCACTGTCTGGTTGTCACGGCAAATGCGGTCTCTTTAGCATGTATGTGAGGAGTCATCAGCACCCCTCTTTGCTTGCAAGGAGCATAATGTTTTTGTCAGCAATTTCCCTCACTGCCTTTTAGGATTCCTCTTTGTGTTTTGGATTTTTTTTTTTTTTAATAGGTTTGTTAAAATTTATACCTTGTTCTTGGTCTGCAAGCTACACGCAATTTTACACTACAATGTGGTACATTTTATGTATGCCAGAGCCTTTCCTATTGTTCTCTCATGGGAAAAAACATCTCAGATGCTTGGCTGCATTTCTTTAACCTGTTACAAGTGTTTCTTACAACTGTGGGATGTCCAGTGTCACCCTTGTCCTTGTTTCCCAACACCCTGTGCCTGTGTTCCTTCCTCCACAATGTGTATCCCCAGTTCAGGGACTTCTACTAGGAGTCCAGGACTGTATTTCTCTGCACAACAACAATACCTCAGTCATAAGTATCTTGCTACAATAAGAGAACATGTTTACTGCTACTATTTGTACAAAAACTACAAACCTAACATATAGAAATAAGCAAAGGTAGACAAACTCAAGCACAGCCAGGAGAAAGAAGATATTGTATTATTTGTTTTAGAAAAAGAAAGGAATTAAAAATATATTTTCACAGCTAAATTAAGTAAAAGTAACACTGCAAATGTTCACAACAGGTTGAGACAAGTGTGACAAGCCCCTGTTCTGAAGGGGGACCTGCAAACACAGGTGTCCATTCCCAGCAGTGGTAACACAGTGCTACTGGGCTAGAAGCCTACAATACCTTTCAGTTGCCCTCTGATGAGCAGTCAATGCATCTAGTGTCTCTTTGTGGGCTTGTGATTGGGGAATATTCCAGCTTCCATTGGCTGCACTGCCAAATTACTATAAATAATTTCATTTTTAAAGTAACTGAAATATATCCTGTAACTCAGCAGTCCTTTATGCAAGGTGCAGCTTTATAGAGAACAGTGAATTATTCCAGCAATGTAGAATACAAATACTTCTGTTTAGCTGCAAGGAACTGAGAATCTTCTTACCTCTGTCAGCCCAGACAGGCATTTTTGTTTGTTTTCAGTGATGACAGGTGGTTTATGTCCCTTCCCAAGAGGTGAAAGGAATTGCCACGGCTGACTGGAGCCCAGGCTGGCTCAAAGCACACCAGCATTGTGCCAAGTGTGGGGAACAGCTGAGGCGTGGGGTTTGTGCCTTCAGCTGAACCTTCAGAGCCAATGCTCCCAGGTGCAGATTGCCTCACCACATCCAGGGTTTGGGTAGAGAAGCAAGAGAGAGGCTCTCCAGGGCTGAGGTTCCAACCAAACAGGTTATTGGGGCTGAAGGGAAACAGGCGAGAAGAGCCCTGTGCAGCTCTGTGCACAGGATTTTATACAGACACAAAACAGGGGGTGGGTACAACACATTGTTCAATGAGGGCAACTCAGGGGTGGAGTTGGAGGATTGGGTCATGGGCCTTGGGACAAATCAGGGTAGATGGGAGGAGGGAAGGGGTGAGTGCACCAATGGGACATCGAGGTTTGGGTGACACCCCAGAACACCCAGGGGGAGGGACAGTAAAGGGATTGGCTCTGGGGAGGATTGGCATGGAAGGAGCTGGAACAAGGGGTTGGGTAACAGTGATTGATAGGGAAAGGACTGGAACAGAGGGCAGGGAAAAGCCATAAAGGGAAACTGGTGGGAGGACACAACTTTGGGAATGAACCAACTTGGGAGTGAACATGGGGGAGAACAGGAGAACAAACCATTAACACTAAATCTTAACAACTAAATTAAACTGAAACAAGGATGAGCCTCAACAAGGAATTACTTCATCCATATCTTCTGAGACATCTTTAAGCAGTCAACCCCTGGAGGTATTTAGAGTATGTTACTTTTTTTCTTACTACTACCAGCTTTGACCAAGTGGGTTGGAGTATCTGATTATGCACAAAAATTATAAATGTACATAAATAAGTATTATTGCTGTCATGGTACTTTAGATATATATGAGTACCTGAACTTTTAATGTACTTATGCAATGGCTACAGTTTTTCTGACCTAAAACATGGATCTGCAAAGTAGTAGTTAAGCAAATATCCTCAAGTTTTTTTCATTAAAATATTAGAGCCATATTGGTTTCTGAATATATAATTATTCATTATGAAAGAAGATGGACATCCTGCATTCTGAAAGGCACAAAAGAAACTTTTATTTTTAAGAAATGTGTTCTTTATTTATAGAGCTAAACTAGGGAAATTATTAGATACTGTAGGATAGATTAGATTAGAAGGTGTAGGATACTTGGCAGTAGCAATAAATATTAAATATTCATATAAATCCACCTTCTTCTCATACCTAAGATGCTGTGGGTAAACATTGTAGCACAACAGTTTTCTTCCAGAATACCTCATATTTCTCCCATTGGAGTAGCAACAACTTTTCTTTCTTTAATTTTTTTCCTTTTCTTTCTTTTTGGGTGGGGGTGTTTGGTTTTTTTTTTTACCTCCATGGGTAGGTAATTGGATTTAGGTGTCTTAATATCAGATAGAATCTTCACCTGGAAAAAATGAAGGTCAAAAAGACTTAAGATTCAATTAGCCTGAAATAAACTTCCCATGACATTTAAGCTATCTTTGCATAGCCCTCCTGTCTTTCTGCTCAAAACAAGAATCATTCCATTTCACACTGATAATTGTAAGAAGGAGAACTGATATGGCATCTTACATTAACTAGTGTAGTAACTGCATATTTATTTTACAGTTACTGGTGTGAGTCAACACCTTCAGTAACAGTGCTTTGAGGCTAACAATAATGCTTTAAAATTCTATGTATTCTATAACGTACCAGCTTATATGTAATTATAGGCTATTTGCTCAGAGTGACTATTGAATTTGGCTAGTTGTGATCAAATTGTGAAAAATCCATGTAATAGAGGAGCTATTAGATTACAAACAAAGCTAAATATTTAGCTCCAGAAATAAAACCTTCTGTTTCTTCTTTAATGTCTGAGAAGTCTCAAAGTAAAGCAATTATGTAGATGAAAAGAAATGTCAGAAAAAATAGAAACACGGGTTTTGGACTAAGAGATACAGTGCACTTGAGAACAAAAAAAACCCAACCTTTATATGGAAGGAGATCTATTAGAGAAACAAAACAGGGATATTAAATATTGAGGAGTGCCAAGAACCACACTGCAGACATAAATTGCAATAATGTTTTATGTAACTGATAAACAAAGTAGTGGCAAGTTGTTGGAAAATTACAAAAAATGTTACATCTGTTGCTATTCTCAGCTGATAAAAGGGATTATTGATTATGACTTTGTTATAAACATGTTCACACACTAGTTAAAAAAGTTTGAAATAAACCTAATCTCATAATATTTGCAGTTTCTGTCTTTTAACTATACCTGTTCTCACAAGCAACAGCACAAACAGAACGTATGTTATGTTTAGAACTGGACCATACAGATGTGGTTGCATGCTAATAATTTAGATTCACTAAGCAATTATGGTGTAAATTATGTTTATCTTGTACCCTTTGCTTGGGGCCTATAATTTTATAAGCCTATAAACATAAAGAAATAGGTATATTTTCTGTATAATTAGACACATAAGATTGTAAAAGAAAGGACTTAATAGAGGAAAAAAAAACATATTATGTTTGCTTATCGATTATTTTAGTTTAGTGATTACAAAAATCCCTTTAATTTTCTTGAGCTGTCCACTTCTAAGTTATATATCGATGATTTGCTGTAAATACTGCAATAAAAATGGGCCCTCAGAGATGACTGAAAGTAGGAATATATTAAATTTATAAGACAGGTCTAAAGCACTGCCTCAGTAGGAAATCCAGAGAGACTATTGTTAGGAGAAAATAAAAAAAAACAAGGCTGGCATCATCTGCAGAGCAGAGGCAGTGCATTGATAGTAATGTGATTGTCCCGGTTTTGTCTGGGACAGAGTTCATATTCTTAGTAGCTACTGCAATGCTGAGGGTTTTGATTTAGTATGAGAATAATGTTGGTAACAACATGATGTTTTCGCTGTTTCAAAGCCAAAACATCCCTTAGACAAGGATTTTTCAGTGTCTCATGCTCTGCTGGAGTGGAGCAGCATGAAAAGCTGGGAGGAACATAACCGGTACAGGTGACCAGAACTGGTAAAAAATATATTCTATATCATAGATTATCATTCCAGTATAGCCTGGGGGAGATATAGTTTTGTGGAAGGGGAAAATTGAGGGTTATGGTGTTTGTCTTCCCACGTAACTGTTATGCCTGAGGAAGCCCAGCTTTCCTGGAGATGGCTGAACACCTTTCTACCCATGGGAACTGGTGAATAAACCAATTGTTTTGCTCCATTTGACTGCATGGATTTTGACTTTAAATATAAACTGTCTTTTATCTCAGTGTGCAAGTTCTCCCATTTTCACACTTTCAATTCTCTCACCCATCCTACTAGAAGGGAGGGAGTGAGTAGCTGCGTGGTGCTCAGTTGCCACTTGGGGTTAAGCAACAACAAATATGAGATGAAAATCCATAAGTAGGGGTAAATTGAGGTTAAAAAGTTCCTGAAAATGGGAAACATTAATATAGTGAAAATCTTAGGTTTTCCAGAATAGAATGTTAGCTGGTCTAAAGAGCATGATAATTAAATTCCTTGCTTTAAATATATGCTTTTCTAAGTAGAGAACAAAATACATTGCAAAAAATCTTTGGTAGTAGTATCTTAAATCTGGGGAACCAAGAACTAAAGCTAATTCCAGGCTCTTTACTGGTAAATAAACTAGCTGGGAACATTTTTGCTCATTTTAGGATAAAACAGCATACACAATTCCCCTTCCAGTCTCTTTCTTATGCCCCAGACACCCCCAAAATGTGATTCCCCTTAAGGTTCCCCATTAACAACAGTCCCTTACACATAATGTTCCTTGAACTCTACCCCAAATTGTCTGATTGTTAAAAATATCCCTTGGAAATGAAAAATAAATAAAAGTTAAATTCCTAGATTAACTGGTTACAGTTTTTCCATGTGTTAGTAGTTCAGTATGAGTTCCTGTGATTAAGTCACTTCCAGAATGAGAGACTTCTACTGACAGTAGAAGTTATGGAGTTTATTTTCTCAGTAAAATATAGAAGCTGTTTCCAACAAAGCCCTTGGTGTCTGCTATCAGTATTATTAGTGCATCAAATGCTGTCTCTACAGCTGTAAGCATGGAACACAAGGCAAAATATATACAGAGACCAAAGAGAGAGAGAATCAACTTTATGGCTTAAGGTTTTATGTTGCAATATATGAGGTAAGCAATTACCTACAAGAAGCATGATACTACTAACATAATTCATTTCAAGAAAACTGTGCCTTTCAGGAAAAAAAAGAGAGAAGGTATAAACTTTATAACCAAGTATCAGCTTTATCCCTTTATAACCAGAATTGTTTAGTGAAGAGAGACTGAATTCCTTTTTCTTTAAGTGACATTCTAAACACTCATTCACTTAAAATGAATGTATCTAAGTTTAACAAGATAACTACTTTAAGTAAGGGTAGGTAATTAAAAATCAAATTCTAAATACAAAATTTAACTCCAAGTAGTTGCAAATGTCAATTATCAAACCAATATTTGATGTCTATTCATAAAATAAGAGTTGAAGACAGTCATGAACTATTTTCCCTTGCAATAATCTCAGGACATAAGCTATTAGCTATTTGCCTCATTTGTCTACCTGAGAACTGAATTATTTCTTAGTTAAAAAAGGTCAGGAATACTATTATCCTTTAATCGTTTCACCAGATCCTGTTACACTGTAGGCATTGTGGCATCACATGGTAAACAGTATTGCTTCAGCTAGCAGCAGTGGTTTTTTTGGTGTCTGGCAGCTTATAAATCTGGTAACATTCTGTCCTTTATCATGTAGGTGTCATCCCTTTGCAATATGATCTTTTCAACAAAATACTCAGTACCATAGAGATGCACAATTTTCTATAAATCGGCTTTGATTAGGTGATGAAGGCATAGTTCAGATGTATCTTATTTGCTGAAGATTGCAGATTCTCTTTTAAAAAATTCTGCTGATAAGAATAAAACAACCTCTTGCTCAGGATGGAGTAATTAGAAATTAGGCTGTTTGAAACAGGAGCTCAGTTTTGCCTAAAAGAAAAAAGCTTCTCAGAACAAGACTAGTAGATTAAACCCTTTAGTTATACAATCACTTTATAGACCCATAAAATGAGAATCACCTTGGAAGAAAAATCAACTTTATTTTAATTAATATTAGGGGAAAATGGTTATTAAGTAATTGAAGAAAGCTAGAATACTTGCCATCTTTATCCTTAGGTAATCAGAAAAATCTATGTTCTACGTTTGACTGAATAGGGACATCTATGCAAAAGGTAAAACAGGGCTAGTTTTCTGGAATCACTATTGAGGAGGCATTTATCCCAATTTCCTCAGTTGTAAGTGAATAGGGATAACCAATACAGTTTAATTCCACATTTACTTTCTTATATGAGTATAAATTTTTTTTCCTCCTACCCAGATGTTTCTTTTGAATTTCATTCCCTGCCTCAGTACTGAGATTCTTTTTCTGGTTTCTTACATTGGCTCATAGAATAAGGCAATGTCTTTCATAAGAAACCACAGCTATCTTGAGTTTGGAGGCCAGGCTTTAGAAAACCTTTAGGGCAGGATCTTAAAAATAAATCTAGAAAAATGTTCTGATGAAAGTAATTTAGGCATGCTGAGAACTTGACTCTATCAATTATGCCTAAGCATTTTAATAACATTTCACACTGCTTGTGATTGCACACATAAGATGAAAGATGAGCTGGCTGTTGAGAGCAGGCAAGTAAACTGGAAATGTAAATCATTCAGGTAATTAAAAAGCTGACTTACAGAAGCACTCTACACTACAATAGAGGCTCTCCTTCAATGAGACTTAACATTTATGAAAAGGTCAGTTTTCTACCTTCTGAAGCACTTAAAGTGCTTTTATTTTGATAATGATTGTACATATCAGCTATAATAATCTTGGTCTTCCATGGTTTTCTGTCCCTAATTGGCACAGAAGACACTTTGAGATTTATTCACCTACTTGAGCAGTGTCTAGTGCCATTGGTACACAATATAAGAGATACTTGAACTGAACTGGGAGGTAAAGCATAAGACTTAAGAAAAACCAGTGCTTTCTGGACTAGCAGCTGGATGTTATGTAAAATTTGGTAGGGCACGTCAAGTAGCACTGGACATCTGAATAATGTTGATAAATTCCTTTATTAAACCATTAATAATATAGTTCAGAAATTACTTAAATTTGAATTCTTAGCATTGGTTGTCCCTTTTCAATCTTATTTTAGTCACATCTGGAGACCTAACCTCGATTTTTATAATAAAAATTATTTATTTTCTTCTCAAACAATTTTCTTAATGTTTTCTTAACCTTTCTTGACTGAAATCTGCTTGTATTTCAAATTATGCTTCTTTCTTACATTATCTAGCCTCAAATAAGAAACAAATATATTTGTTTCTGTTGTCTAGTCATCCAGAATGAGCATTCTGTACATCAATACTCTCTCACTAAGTGACAATTTAGAAAACCTGCTTTATATTTTCTTTATCTATATCACTGATGTTTGGAGCCAAGTTTGACTAAAAACCTTTAGTCAAAGGCTCATTGCACCTTTTCTGAAATATTTGGTTAGCATTTTATCTGAGGTTGTATGTTCTTAGTTTTATGAAGATTCTCTAGCTTTTATTTATTTCCTTACTTGTCATGTGGCATTTTCTTATCCTGGACTATTTACCTTAGAAATCTCATATTCAGCTTTTGTCTTGTGTAGAAATTGGTCTTGAAGACATAATGGATGGCATATTTGTAATTGTATTTAAATTATTGTCACTCTTTCTTAAAAGTTCCCCCAAAATTCATAGTTTTTTTTCCTAAAAGCAATTTCCTTTTTATTTTTTTTAATCCATTAAAATTATTGTCTATTGCAGTATTTTATGTCAACGTGAGAATCCATTCCTTCCATTCCTATCATTTAGGGTGAGAACTCTCCTTTACCTTTCTTTTCCCAAGTAAATAAGTTTTCATTTCATTCTTGTTTCTCTACTACTTGTTTTTATTCTGCTTAAATAGAGACAGAAGATCACTGCTAAGCCCCTGCTTTTCTGTTGATTCACAGTCCACAATTTTCTCCTGTGAATATCTGCATCAGGATCGTGTTTCTGGAAGGGATTTTCTTGATCCCAAACATTCATAATCAAGCTATGCAAGGTATGGTTATTCAAGGAAATATACATCTCTGCATAGCCATAAATAAATTTCCTTTTCTATTTGCTGGATTTTCTCTTTGTTGGCTAACATGTTCGGATGATAATATGCCTTCCTAGGGGAACTCCCTAGTCAGTCACACAAGTGTGAAGCTGATACCCCTTAGCAGCAGCAGTGTGCTGCAAAGGCAAGGCTTAAGCAAATCAGCTCTGTAATTTACCCACATAGATATTTTATTGATTTTTAAGTTAAGTTAAGACTTATTTTTGATATCGTCATCTTAGATACCCAAATACTGTGATGTAATAATTTCTACCCACTTAGGAAATTATATAAATGCAGCACTTTGAATTGGTGAGTGCAGGAAAATGCACTAGGTATCACATCTTTACCCCTGCATGCTCTGTGCTACTTATTTGGAAATTTTTTTGAGTGTTCTTTCCGTGTTTGAGTTTTGTGGGCATTAGGGGACTTTGCCCTGCTGTTCTCAATTACCGTTGAAGATTGTCACTAGTAAATCTGAATTATTATTGGAATAAGTGTAAGAGCTAATTTCAGCAAATTTGGAGAACATATTCATTGTGACAAAATTTTCTTCTTTTTCACATGCCTTGACTTCTGCAATCTCTTTCCAGTACTCTTCATGAACTAGTTCTGTTAGTTCTTTTTAATTGTGTTTCCTGTATTTTGTTTTCAAGTTGCTTTAAGTAATTTTGCTTAACATTAATGCTGATTGGAATGCTCTAGGCAATAGACTCTTTAAAAAGACACATTTATATTAACTGCAAAGGAGAGGAAAACTAACAACCTACATTATCATGTTTTTTTTTCTTTCTAACTGAACTGATGGTGTGGCAATGGAGGCAAAATAGCTTTCTCTTCACTAGTTTTATTCTGAGTGTGACTTCTTTCTTCAGTAAGGAGATCAAAAAAAGAGAGGTATTAGCAAATTCTGTATTTTAGCTCCACTCCTAAAATATCATAGCGGTATTTTAATATTTAAAAATATATATAATCTAATAACTAAACATACTCAACTTTGAAATAGCTAGGGTTAAAAAAAATTCATCGATAGAGTGACAATTCACCCCATTCATTCTATGACCATGAAACAGGAATGACTCTTCCATCACTGACACATGCTCATTCTTGTAATTACAGATGTTTGGAAGACATTTAACCATTGCACAAAATATTTTCAAAGGTTCCTATTTCATGTGGCCTAGCTGACTTTTAGGATTTACTGTAGTATTCATTGGTCTAATCAGGCATACTCCTTTGTCTTCTGTCCGCAGCTACATTAGAATAAACTAAGGTAGTGTTTGACTGTATAATTTCTGTGTGTTTTTTCTTATATCTTTGAATAGAAAAAAAAAAAAAAAAAGGAGAGAGATTTATACTAATGAACTTGCTGAGAACTCGTTCTTTCATTCTATTGTACATCTTTAATATCTCTGAACTTGCATTTTTCATAGGTTTTAGATTTATTTTTGCTATTGCTTTCTGATATAGGAAAATAAAAAGAAAGACAGGACTAAATCTCTGTATTTTAATTCTGACTTGAATTAAGAAGCAGACTGGTTTGGAGCTTTTAGCTTTTTTTTCTAAACAGTTTAAAAGCTCAAAGGAAAACACTTGTTTTGCTCATTTTGTCACTCTCCATTTGAATAAATCATGCATAAATTAGGACATGCGTTTTTTAAAATGTGGGTTTCATCCATGCAGGCTATGAATCTGTTCAGCTTCTGTTTACCATTGCAGGAAGGCATTATCATTCCTCAAGCATATCTGCCAAAGCACCTTTCCTAGGCCCACTCTGACAACCAATGGAAGGTGGCCATGGCAGGGCGGGTTGGAATTACATGATGTTTAAAGTCTCTTACAAATCAAACCATTCTATGAGTCTATGATCTCAAATAACCCATCTTTAGGTAAGAAATTGAGCTGTCAATTTCCATGTGTAATTGGATCTTCAAATTTAGACACCAGCCTGTGTACAGACACATACCTGATCTTGGTATTATTTCTAACCTATGACTCCACATAAAAAGCCATATATTTTAGGTGTCTCAAGCTTTTATTGCATCTTTGCTGGAGGTAATTACATGTCATTCAATGGAAACAAATGGAATAATGTCTGCAAATAGAAACTGCAAAAATTGAGTAATTGCTGTCTTGAAGAAACAAGAAACCTGGTTCAACACCTCTTGTAGCAGTTTAAGCCCAGATGGCAACTAAGCTCCCTGCAGTCACTCACTCACTATTCTACCCATGGGATTGTGTGGAAAATCTGAAGTCTAAAAGTGAGAAAATTCATGGGCAAAGATAAAGATCAAAGTTATGCATGCAAAAAAAGCAAAACAAGGAATTAATTCACCACTTCCTTTTGGCAGGCAGGTATTCAGCCATTCCTAGGAAGGCAGAGCTGCAATATGCACGACTGTTTCTTGAGGAAACAAACTCCAGATGTCCCCCCTTCTTCCTTTGTCTCCCAGCTTTATATACTGATCATGGCACAGCTGATGTGGAATATCCCTTTGGTCAGTTGGGGTGACCTGTTCTGGCTGTGTTTCCTCCCAGCCTCCCATTCATGCCCAGTCTCCTCGCCAGTGTGGCAGTACAGAAAAACAGAAAAAGGTTCTGGCTCTGTGAAAGCCCTGCCCAGCTATAACAAAGACAACTCTTTATTATCAGCACTGTTCCCAGTACAAATCCAAAACGTAGCCCCATACTAGCCATCATGAAGAAAATGAGCTCTACACCAGCCAAACCCAGCACAACACAGAATTTGCAACTTGAATTAAATGGTTGTATTCCTTTGAAAAACATCCAGTTTTTACAGTAGAAAGATAAACTCCATGTTGAAATGATCCCACCACCACAGATTTCCTCAATAACAGCAAAAAGTTAGTCAGAAGCAGATCATTATGCATAGTTAAACAGGCTTCAGGGCTTTTCTCTCTTTTGACAGCAGAAGCATAATATTAAATTCATCAGCTGTCCAGCAACGTGAAACATTTATTATCCCGATGCCTTAAATGCCCTTATTTCATATCACTGGTCACTTCTTTTCAGTAGTGTTCTTCCTAAAAAATTCTGATGAAAAATATTTTACTATGTATACTTCTTTCATTATGCTGAAGTCCATATTCTTTAAGAGATATTTAGCAATCCTTGACTTTTATGTACGTTATCAAATTAGCAATTAATGTTTTATGCTAAGTCAAATGATGAACATGCTGTTTTATTTTTAATAGGACTAAAGTCATTTTGCAAGAAAAAAAATAGACATTCCTAGCATTGTTTAAACATTAAAAATTACATATACTTGCTCTAGTCAACTCCTCTGTTAGAGAAAGGAAAATAAAGAGTACCTACTACTGAGCAATTCACTTACTTACTAGTTTATGTGAAATATATGTTTGTGAGTTCTCATGCCTTCAGATCCTTCTTTGATAAACACACAATTTAATAAACTTGATGTAGTGTAAAGAGGCTTGGGAGTGTTTTCAGTTTTACAGGATATATTTAAGGCAGTCTGCTTCAGGGAGTGGTGCAGTTCCTCATGTATATTTGCTTCATGTCTTTAGAGTGGTTTGTATGTCCCTGCATTCTTTTGTCCCTGCTTTTTTTTTTTTTTTTTTTTTTGTTTAACTGATATAAAGATCACTGCAGACACAGCTGTGCATTAAATTCCAAACTGTAGAGATGTGTGCTACGATTAAACCTAAATACTATTAAAAACACCAGGACTGTGGACATGCATTTATCTGGAACTTTTTTTATGAAAATGGCACAGTATGTCAGGTGTGGCCATAGTCTCCTATTACCAGCCTGCTGTGACTAGTGCCCAAAGCACTTGTAGCCTTTTGCATGAGCAAAGACCAGACTGGTTCCACTGGTTTCTTTTTTCAGACTGGTTTCTTGTCCCCAGTTCCTTTGTATAAAAATGGGAAAACAGATGGCAAGCAGAAGGATAGGTAAGGGCCAAGTATGCAGTCTTGCATGCAAAATGGACTGAAGAAGGAAAAGATGACAGCAGTTAATGAAGAGAAAGAAGGAGGTTAAACCAAGAAACAGTCTGCACTGACAAGAGACAGTAAAGGACACGCGGACAGTTGAAGACACAGCTGAAGGGGTGCAGAAGGGAAAAGCTGGTGTAAGCAGTAGTGAAAAGGAAGAGAATGCAATGTCAACATCATGTCATATGTGTTGATGTTAGAACACATCCATACTCATTCACAGACAGAAAGGAATATGGTAAGTTCTATAACAGGCGTAGGAAATACATATTTAACGGTATAACTGAATTGAAGCCTATGAGAAAGGAAGTTGCAATAAAAAGGAGCAAATTCCACAGCTTCTCTAAACCAAAATAGTTTTTCTGGAGACAAAGGAACTGTATTAGTCCAGTTTCAGAGAGGAGTTAAAATTTTAAATGATAAAACTGAGGACTTGGAATTATAAACAATGTGTTTTCAGAGATAAATTAGCACGAAAAGCCATGCATAGTCATAACCATAATGAGTATCTGTGGGTAATTTAAATGAAAAAATTACATTAAAATACAAAACTTAATGATTTCTTAATGTAAAACTGTCAAAGAGAAAAATTCAAAAAGAGGAAGCACATGATAATGATTATATAAATTATCCCAGTTAGCAGTTAGTTTTGGAATGAATGCATATTTTCTGTGATATATAGTGTTGCAACACAGTTTGTTCAATCAAGTTACTTTCTAATTTTCAAATTTTGAAACGTAATATGTAATTATGTTCTACTTAATATCTTCTATTTAACAGTTGCTTTAACTAAGGCCAGATGGACTGCAATTAGATTTCAAATGGGAACATTTAGCACTTTCAAAATTAAACTGGTTATTCTAATTCTTCATGAAAGAGATAAAAATAGAGATGGGGGATGAACCACACAAAAGTCTGAGACAAGACATAGAACACATAAAAAGGAAAAGGAGGGTTTTTCCACTGTTGTTCTCTGAAGAGCTGGAATCTTAATGAAGAAAAAAAGAGTTTTTCTATTGTGGTAGAAGAAAAATAAACAGAAGAAAAATAAATACCAGAACAATGTGGGTTTCCCCCCTCTAATAGGAGATACCTGTACTGCTTGTGAATTTTTGTAAAATGCAATAAATGAAAATACAGGTGCTAGAATGAATCAGGCCCTGCTTGTGTAGTGTTTAAGATGCATACACTCTCTGCAGATGAGGTGAACCTAGCAGTCCTTTTACATCTTTGATTTCCCCAGTAGTGCATCTCTGCTAATGAAACTAATTTAGGAAAAGAATTGGATGTTTGAGAAAATGGAGAAGCTAAGAAGCAGTGGCCTGTATATCTCTCACATTTGCCACTGCAAATATAGTTAAATCTGATTGTTATCTACCTTTAGACAGTGCTTAATCTAGCAATGGTTCTTTTTGTTTTTCCCAAGTGCCTTGTTCTAGTTTCATCTTGTCCTTTCAGTCTCCTCTAAATGTTTGGTTCACTGTGGTAGATCTAGATGATTTTTTAAAAGCTAAAAGTCATATGTCATCCCACTGAAGTGAGACCACATGTAGAAAAGGCTGAAATGTTCATAAATAGGAAAAAAAAAAAAAAAAAAGATAAATGGCTTTTCAGTTAGGAGGGCCATGTGAGAACTTTAACTCTTACTGCCCTTTTGGCTATTTAATTTATACACATTGTAGTAAAAATCTCACTGGATGTCAGCATTAAAATTTAATTTTTAAAAATTAAAGTACAATTTATCCAAATAGTTGTAGGTGACAGAAGTACGTTTTTGGATACTAGTAGCATTCCTGATTCTTCAATCTGAAGAAGGCAAAAAAAGTAAAATTTTCTACTACCTGAATGAGCATGTCACCTTTTAACAATAATTTATATATATGTCTACCCATCTCTATATGAATATTAAAATAACATTTCCAATTGGTTAATTGTAGGTAGTTTTTCTGTCTAATAAAAGAACATTGTTTCATATTTTGAAGCAGATAAACACAGCTCATATCTAAATATTTGACTTCATGCTATGGAAGAACTATCTCTTGTTAATTTGGAAATAAAAAGTATTTGGGATCAAGGAGTAGGGGTTCTGGTTTTTGAAACAAACCTTGTCAATGCATTTCAACTTAGTGTTTTACTTGGAACTTTCTGTAGCTTCATACATAGCAAAAAATTCTAAAGATATAACAGATTTACATTACTTATAGACAGATTCAGATACTGCAACTGAATCTTTCTTTTTGGCTTTTTACTTTTTTCAACAGTAGCACAGTAGTCTTGAGAGAATTATCTTCTTTCTAAGATTTACTGATAAAAAATATTATTACACTTAAACCAATTTGACATATTTTGTTTTGTTTAACCTACAAAAAGCAGTGTTTCATATTTAATCTATGACAGGGTTTCATATTTAATCTATGATTAAATATGATTAAATATCAATTAAGGTGAGGGTAAGGCCTAAGTTGCTTTACTACTACTCCATACCAAGCACAACAATAAAAACTACTATTTTCATCACTCACTTCACATCATCCCTCTTCCATGACATGTCTTGAACTAATTACCTATATAACTATTTTTTCATAAACTGTACAATTTCAAACAAGTGAAGTTGCTTGAATAAGTAAGACTTTCCTAAATCTAGCTCAGGAATTTCCAGTGAGCTGTAGTGGTATTTCAACACACCTGAAAAAACCAATCAACCAACCAGCCTACTAATCAACCAACGCCCCCCCAAAAAACAACAACAAAAAGCAAAATCTGATTAAAAAACCCAACAAAATCCCCAAACAGAATTATGAATAGAGGTGACCCAGATAAGAATCTTCTTTGTGAATTTATAACTAAATAATGGCTAATACTGATAGATGGTTTTACGTTTTAACTCTGGTAAGAAATACAAATTTCTGTAAAAATTATTTAGTGTGACTTCCTTTTTTTGTGATTATGCAGCCTCATTTGGGTAAGAACAAGAATAATTTCTTAACAGAGTTTAAAAAATGCAGTGCAAGATATTAATGTATATCTTGTTCACAATGTTAGCTCAAAACCATTACTTTGATACTGAGGTTCTATTTCTACTATGCAGAATTAACTGCATTCATTTTGAATTTAAAATCAATTTACAAGAACCAGAAAATTTTGATTTATCTATCTAAAAGAAGTCTGTGTTTAAGGAAAGATGAATCTTTTCCTTCATGTGTTGCCTAGCCTAACAGGTAATTTTTAAGATACTTGATTTTATGTCAGCAAGTGATCAGAAAAAACTATTTAGCATAGGACTAATTCTGAGGCTCTGAAAGGGACATTGAGCACCTCTCTTCATGAAGCTGACCCACTCCACAGCTGTAAATGCAAAAACCCAGGGAGATAATGTGGACCATATAAACAGTGACCCACTCACCCCAGAGTATTATTTTTAATGTCGCCAAGAAGTGTGAGCTCATTAGAGGTGGCGTGCATGTGTGTCCACCAGGCTTATGATACCTCCTTGAGATAGGGCAAGGAGCATTGAGGTAAGTAGTGGGGAGGTTGAAAAGGAAGGCTAACAAGCCAAATCACTGAATCACAGAATATCTGGAGTCAGAAAACACTGCTAGAGATTGTTTCAGCCATCCTCTACCCAAATAAGACTATGTTCACCTACAGAAAGTTTCCCAGGCCAGTGTTCAGCCAGGGTTTAGATATCTCCACAGATAAAACCACCACAACTTCCCTAAGAAACTTGTTGCAGTGTTCACCCATCCTTACAGTAAACAAATGTTTTCTTATGTTCAGACAGAAAGCATGTGTTTCAATTTACACAGTTTGTCTCAAGGCACCATTGAGAAGAGTCTATCTTTCTGTTTTACATTCCCTGGAGCCTCTCATCTTCAAGCTGAACAGTGACAGCCCTTTCCATCTATTCTCAAATGAAAGATGCCCCAGTCCCTTGATTCCCTTTGGGGCCTTCACTGGACTCATTCCCTATTCAAGACTTACACACTGAATTTTCACCTAGCTCAGTCATAACTTTTCTGTTGCAAAGGACTACAGCCTACTCAGGTAAATGAGACCTGGAGTGTGCCTACCCAGTTCTGTCTGTTTAGGTTGATATGGTACATATGGGAAAGAAAGAAAAAAGAAAAGATGACCCAAGTCATCAGGCAGCCACTTACAGCTTGTGTTATTTTGGAGCTGTACTTGTGAGCTAACTAATGAACGCTAACTGGCTCTAAACATGGGGATACTCTGGATCCTTCATAGAGGTCTAAAATGGGCAAGGGGGTATGAAGCCATAATTTTTCTCTAGTGTGAACTCTGTGTACATCAAAACATAGAAATCACTAACCAGCTGTTGAACTCATATTGCTTATAAATAAATCTGAGAGTATGTGAAACTGAGTACTGTGGTTCTTTCCCCATTGCTTCAGCATCCAAATACTCCTATTTGAGATTGGTTTGCCATTTTACATTGGACTATCACTGAACAATAGATAGGAATGAGTTCACTGCATGGATGGTCCCAGAAATTACAATTACTATGTTTTAATTACAATTAACTAAAATAAAATAAACCAAAATACGTTATAACAAAGGAACAAGTTTTTCAAATTGTATGCAGATGGAAATTTTTGTTTTTCTCCAGGTGATGCTTTTGAATAATTTTTCAATACCTGTGACATTCACATTTTTAATTTATTATCCTGGGGTTTTTTTAAGACAAAAAAAACTAAAGGGAAATAAAAATTCCCTTCAGCTATTCAAATACCACAATCCAGGTGCTTTTGAGCTTAATGTATTACTATTAGAAAGATTCTGGAGTAGTTAAGGGAATAGTTCTTTGTAATAAGTAGAAGAGAAAATGCATTGTTATGAGGAAACTGTGAGGGAGCCAAGAAATACAAGGATGCATACTAATAGAGTTTTGTTTTTACCTTCAATTTATACTGCATAATTGAGGACATCTACTCTTCAAGAAATCATCATTATTATTACTGTCACATAGGGACTGATCAACCTTCTAAAAGGCAGGAGAAGGGGAAAGTTAAAGATATTTAAGTATTTTTTCTTTTTAACTTTTTCTGCTGTGGGATTTTGAACTCTTGAGTTTTTTTCATATTAGCTGAAGGACTTTTGACCTTCACGAATTAATGAATTATAGATAAAAATGAAATCCAAGGAAAGTAGTAAAGATTATATTGGCTGGAGAGACTATGAGAGTTGTACTTTCAGAGGCATTCCCAGTTGAGTATATAATATTTGAAAGTTCACTTGCAAAAGTAACTATTATGAGTGAGAAAAATTAATGTTCAGGTGATATTTGTGCAGAGAATTGTACATCATAACAAAAATGATATTTTGTCTATGCATTTAATATTTTAATATAAGAACTCTATACAATCTGTATAAGATCTGGATGATTTCCTACCTCAGTTTTTTATTCTAACAGCTTCATCTAGAGCCTGTAAAAAATAAAATAGCTCCTTTCAGAGGAAAGAAACCTCAAGCAATTAAAGACTACACCCCAAAAAATATGAACCAAGCCTAAAAATCCAAAATGACCCAAGAAAAACTTGTATACATTAATTTCTTTTTACTTGTACCTTAAGAATTTCAGAAAGTATTAACATAGAAAATGAACACTTGAGTAAACAAAGCAGGGTCATTTATTGTTTAGTTCTGATAATTTTTGTTAGTTTATGCTAAAGTTTAATCTCACAGAGAGATTATCTTAATTTGAATTCTATTATTTTAACTTCACTAATAATTTAATTCTATTTTTATTCATGCAGCATTTTAATTGCAGATTACTTCAAATTCTTGCCAAGGATTTTCCTTCAGCTTTCAATAAAATTATTAAAGAAAAGTACTGATACTCTTAGTATGTGGTACTATTTCCTCTTGAAGAAATATAAAAATAAGATTATCTTGTAGAATATAATTGAGATGGTCAGCCTATGTAAGTTTACCACTTGGTAGAAGAGCGCATTTCTCTGCCACTAATTCCAATTTTCTTAATACTGGGTTGTTTACAGAAAATTTGCAGAATGTGAAACTTTAATTTCAGAAGATGTGAGTAGGTAATTTCGTTTTCAGAAAGGGTCTTGCTGGTTGGAGGTCTGTAGAGAACAATGAGTCCTCTGCGGGAGATGAACTCACCCTTCCATGGAGAGGTACTGCCAACCGGCAGAGCCATCCCTAAGATAAGCAACCTCTTTCAGATTTACAGTGACCTGGCAATCCCAAACCCCAGCATGCCTTCTCCTTATGCAAATAGCCTGTATCCACCCCCTGCCAAGTCCCCATAAAAACCCTAGCCTTTGCCTCCCACCTTCAGGAGTTCTCTGTCCCTGACTGCCTTTGCAGTCATGTTGATAAAAAAGCTTTCTCTGTGGAATTTGCCACACAGGCCCTGTCTCTCCTTCTGTGCTGTCCTGGGTATTTCTGCAAGCAGAGCTGAAGAACGTGGAGCTGAAATCACTACTCAGAGCTGATATTGTTTGCTGGAAATCACCCCACAGCCAAGGAAGCGGCCAGTGCCCCTAGAAGGTGTTCTCTTGAGATGCATCTCTCAGTGAAGGACACAGCCCTCTGGGTTTAGTCCCTCACTCAGATTCCTGCTGTGTCAGAGGTCTAAGGGAGGAAACAGACATGTCTTCAAGAAATTTCCCTTGAAGCACTTACCACTGACACATAGCCTTAGCCCAGCTGCCCACAAAGAGTGCAGTCACTTGAAGGGTAACAGATCTCATCAAGGCAGGAAGAAACTCTGCAGGTAGCCACCCTTCCCAACTGACTCCAGTAGGAGGAAAAGACTGTCCTCAAAACTCTGAAGAGAGGCTGTGTGTACATTAGCAAACAGTGCAGCGCCACCAGAGTGACCTAAAGAGTGAAATAGTTGGTGTGAGGACCAGCAACCCAAGCCATGTTATTTTTAGGCATTGTGATGCATGCTGATTACAGAGTCCTTCCATGGCTGAATCCTGTTGTCCCTGAAAATAAGCCTTCTGATTTGTTTTAGTATAGTGGAGTCAGTTCTCATGAATTGTAAGATAAACAAGGATCATGTTTGCATTCCTTTGTAAAAGATATCACCTGATGGACTTCTCAAGTGACCAGTGGAGATGGAGAGGTGGGAACTTCTCTGTCCAATCTGTGATCACTGTCCAGAAACTTATAGATACGAGGCCAACAATAAACAAGAGAGTTCTTTTTTTCTTCTCTACCTGAACACCTGTTGTGTGTGTTGCTGTGTGCTTCCTCTCTGTGTCACAGTAACAAAATCCTGCATAAGGGTTTCAATACACGAGGTGCTCTCCCGAACTGCATTTTCCTGTATTGTTACATTTGGGAATCATCTAGTTTTGGCATTCAAAAATTGTTAAACTGAGACAGTATAACAGAAATTCACTTTCAGCCCTCAAGGAAATTTTTAAAATGAGGACGGAATGAATCCAGGTCGCTGTGGATTAAAATTAAGAATGTGTGTACACATAATATTGCAGATAATTTACTGGTCAATGTATCTTCTTAAGATCATACTGATTAGATATCCTATTTTTTTTTCATTATGAGCAATTCTGTTTAATTATGGAAATTTAACTGGGTAACTTGAGAAATAAGTTTAATACTGCTGTCATATTACACATCAGACTTGAGAACCTTTCAGCCAGACATCTTCTATTCTCTGATCTGCTGAAGGGAATATTACTTAAATGGCTAAGTAACCAGAAAAACAAACAAAAAAAATAAAAAAAAAATAAATTAAGGCAACTAGAGAAAAGAGACAACCTTTCCACAGTAAAGGTGCAGTTATCCATGTTATTCTTTTTCTTAATGTGTGCCAACTAAATGAATAGCAATTTATTGCCAGCACTTTTCTCTTGAACATGTTAGGCCATGTGGAAAATAATTTGTTGTTTTCAATTCCCTTGTAATACTTCAGTTACTTATGACAGTGTAATATTACATTAAGATACGCCATATGAGAACATTCTCAGCATGTAATTTTTATGAATCAGGCTGCAAATCTCACTAGTTAAGTAGCCTTTGTAAATACTATTTATATACTTAGGAGAAATGGGCTGAAACTCATGTGGCACTGTAAATCTATCTACAGAGCAGGGGTCTTCATCCAAGCTAGTCATCCCATCACCTCCAGTCCCTTTGTAAGATACTTTCAGAAAATGAATCTTTTCTATATGTTATTGATATTAAGGTTAACTGCTCATTTTTTGAAAGTATTTCTAGCTCTTTTTTCAGATTAAATTTGTAACTTAGCTAGAGGTTTACAGAGAAAATACCCAAATAAAGATGAACATCAACTATAAATTTAGAAAACCAAATTCTTATTCTATCCCAGAATCTGAAATAATTCTGTCTATACTAGCAATTTTATAAGACTTTTAAAAAAGTTTATTATAGGTACATTTTTGTGTAAGTATTGGTTATATTGACAAATAAATGTGCATAGGTATATAAGCATCTATGTGTCTGTGTGTTCTCTGTAAGACTCTGAGGACTTGTGATATACAATGAATAATATAGAGGAGTCCTTTCAGAAAATACGCAACATACTTAACAAAAATATTTGTAATATTTGTTACACATCCATCTATAACTTGGGAAGAAAAGCAAATATTAGGAGAGAAGGGAAGTAGCTTGATCACTATTTCTGAGAAATACGGAGTTATTTGATTTCTCTAGTATTCATCATTCAGAATATTCCCAACCCAGCATGTGTAACAATCAAAAATGTTTGTTGTCCCTTTATTTAATCCTTTACAAGACCATACCTTAAAATAATCTGATTTTTTGAATGTGTGCACTTGTGTTTATGAAAGTTTCAGTATCATATAAATATCAGAGTCTTCTATGAATGAAAGGAGTTTTTTTGTTAAAAGCTCGCATAGCTTCTCTGAATTTTCTATGTTTTTCAGTTACTTGCAGTAATTCTCCTATCTCCCCGTAGCACTGGCAGGTTCCAGAAGAGCAGAACGTATGAGTTTAGTTTTTAAAGACATGTAATGGCTTAACCTCAGCAGGCAGCCAAGTCCCACATTTCCCCTTGCTCAGTCCCCTGCAAATGGGCTCAGAGAGCAAGTTGGAAGGGTAAAAGTAAGAGAGCTTGTGGGTTGAGATAGCTGAATAGGGAAGGCAAGAGCCACACATGTCAGCAAAGCAAAACCAAGGAATTAATTCACTGGTTCTTGTGGGCAGGCAGGTGTTCAGCCATCTCCAGGAGAGCAGGGTCCCATCATGGGTAACAGTGACTTGGGAAGCAAAACATCATCAGTACAAATGTGTGTGTCCCCCTCTTTTATTCTTTCTTGCCCCAGCTTTATATACTGGGCTTGATGTCATATGGACATATGTTAGTTGGGGTCAGCTGTTCTGGTTGTGCCTCCTCCCAGTTTCCCCAACATCCTTGTCAGCATGGCAGTACAAGAAGCAGAGAAGTCCTTGGCTCTGTGCAAGCCCTGCCCAGCAATAGCAAAGATGTCTCTGTATGATCAACACTCTTCCCAGCATAAATCCAAAACACAGCCCCATATGAGGAACTGTGAATAAAATTATCACTACCTCAGCCAAAACCACAGGGTATTCCTTATCCTATTCCTTAAGCTGAAGCCTAGATGGGTAAAAGTTGTGAACATTTAAATGAGAACTTCTTAAAAAGCCCTCCTATCTATGTGTGTGAGCACATGTGTGTATATACACCCATATTTAATATGAATATATCAATAAATGCAAAGACATTCTATGTGTTTGCATATTTTATACTAAATCTTTCTATAAAATCTCTCAGTTAGGACTTTGGTGCATGTATTGATATTTTTTATCTGTTAAAAACCATAGTGGAATAATGGTACAGAAGACGCAGATGATTAACACAAAGATAAAAACTGTCACACTATTTTTAAAATCACTATGATTCTCTTCAAAATGAGACTCAGGGCTTTATCTTCTGATTTGCAATTAGGCAAACAAAGTGAATGAGTGGTCAATGAAGACACTGGGGTAAATTCTCACCATCTGTGCTTTATGCAAGTAATTTTGCTAATAAAGCTTCTCCAAATAATTTCCTGCAGCTAAGTTTTTATAATTTTTTAAGGTGTCACATTTCAAGATTTTTCCCTTAAAAGGGTGTCCTGGTAAAGACAGGGCATACCTAAGTGGATATTTGAGATTAGACCTGGAAGTGATCCAAAATGGGGCTGTTAAATACAATGAAGACACCAGCTTCTAACAAATCTACTCTACCCAAAAGTTCCTTCTTCAACTTCATAGAAACAGAAAAGAACTATTTACCAAAAATTAAGAGATACTGAGGTTGAATTTAATTTAATAAAAATTGATAAACATATAATTTAAAAAATATTGCAAACAAACTGAAAAAAAAGGGAAAAATTGCTGAAAAAACAGCTGTTTCCATTACTGTGAAAATTTTTGTTGCCATTTTCTAAATCTCATGAGAGAGTGAAAAAGAAAAGGTGAAAAGAGATTGTGGTAAGGAGTGAAAATAATCCCTATGTTACAGTGAAAGTAACAATGTGTGGTTTATTTTTTCTCTTTTTTTGTGTGCATGTATCTGCATTTTTTCCCCATTAAAAAAAGAAATTCTTTAACATCAGGTTATTAGTGAAAAGATTCAGAGTTACATTGTTGAATATCATACACCCAGGTGAATACACCACATCTTATGTGTTAAGGGCATTGATAACCTTCTACTGCTTGCTACTATTTGCTACTGCTTACACTATTCCTGACAATCATAATTGCATTAAAAATGATTTAGTAAATAAAAGTGTATTCCTGTTCAAAAGAGAGGATGCATGCATGTCAAAGCTTAGTTTTATTTTTGAAAAAATATGTGTTTATGTGCAATCTTACATGAATATTCCAGGAACATAAGTTGTTTTGGTTTTTTTTTTTTTTGTGTCAGAGGCAAAATTTTGCTGTAAAATCTCATATTTTCTCACTGCACTTATAAATATAAACCACAGTCATGTTGCAAATCTATTAATCTCACTGATACTCTATTAGAAATATTTCAAGGTCATTAGCATTTTTTTTCTTTTGGTTTGGATACATTTGCATTTATTAACACATTTAAAGGATTGCCATGTCAAAGATACTAATTTTTACGGGGCAATTTCAGTCTCATCTAAGCATGAAATGAAGTTGTAGAATCTGTAATTCTTTTTTTAATTTTCCTTCTGTAATTCTTTCCTTCTATCTGAAATTCTTTTCCTTCCCTTGAAAAAGTTAGGTCAGACAAGGTAACTCTTAAAAGAAAATGAGCATTGTCAGCAGTAGCAATTGACTTTGTATTAGTTTTAATATTTTAAAGTTTTCAAGCAAGGAACCTCTGATTATCCCAGAGGCCTCTCTTTCCATTTAAGCAATGATAAACAATCTAGATGAATGTACATAATTTCTTCAGGGACTTATCAGTAATAGCAAGACCAAATCTTCAACAAAAGAATAAATTACAATGGAGTAAAAAAAGTACTAAAACCCGAATGAAGTGCCAAAGCAAATAAATAAATAAATAAATAAATTGCAGAGCACAATAGTATCTTAATTGGATACACAGCTGAGATAGGTCCTGAAAAGCAGATCTTTTACAATTCTACTCTCTAGCCACTAAATGATAAAAATGATGAACATAGATTTATTATTGAGAATAATTTTAGCAACAGTTTCTGTAGTGTAGTTGATATAAATAATTCTAAAATTCTGAAAGATGATGAAATTAGATAACCCTTAAGGGATTGCATGACAAACTAGTGGGAGGCTAGTTCAAGGTGGTAAGAATGATAATATTGGGGAAGAATTTAATGAGGGATTTTAAATTTCCTTAGAGAAGTTAGTAAATGGAATAGCCTTTTAAATAATTTAAAAGAGTAAAACAATAGGAAAAATTTGACTTTACTATTGTTAAGGAGACTTATTTGATCTGGACTCATTTACTGAGACATTTTTTTTCCTGTAGACTAAAAAAAATTGCCATTTTGCCTTAAAAGACTTTTTTGAAGTAAATATGACATTAAAGTGAACTGGATCACTTAGCTTTCTCAGCTTCACTCATGATTTGTCTAAGCCAGCTCATGATTTGTCCCCAGAAATGCACTTACACATAAATTGAATGGTAATAATGTTAAAATGCTACTTTTTTTGTGTGTGGACAGACCTTTTTGCAGAAGATTTTAAAGCAGTATTGTGATTGATATAACCATGTGATCAAATCACATTAAGAAACTAAGTTCTATGAGAATATATTGGGTTAGAACCTCATCAGAAATACAGCCAAGTTAATGTTAACAGGCAAGTTTATGTTACTCTGAAATATTGATTCCTTTATGCTGTTGATTGATGGGTCAAATAGTTGTGATACTCTGTTGGATCTGTTACAAAGAAAGAATATCCCACTACAGATATTAAGGCTGAGGGCAACCTTGGCAGCAGTATAGCCATGAGATTAGGGAGATTAAAATCCTGGAAGAAGTGAGAAAAATCAATAGCATAGCGACAGCCCTGGATTTCAGGAGAGTAAAATTCATCTTGCTTTTGGAATTTCCATTGGAAAACTGAATTGGAGAGAAAGTTGAGCAAATTCAGCAGACAGTCAGCATGGATGAACAATGAACTCCACACTGAGCTCAGCCACAAAAAACCCTGAACCGATCCCTAATATTAACCAGAGGGAGAAAGAGTTTTATTATGTGCAGTACAGGATGAAATGCCATAAAATGGAATAATTGTGAGATTTATAAATTTATTCATTTGGACCTTTCTGAATGTTTTTGTTCCTACTGGCAAAATACATTAAAAGTCTACAGAAATAAATTCTTACATTCCAGAAGAGGCAGATAATGGATGTAAGAGGTATAATTTGGTTTTAATCTAAAAAGAATGAGATATATAAAACACAGTTTAGTCAGACTTTGACATGGAAAGATGAGTTGAGCTCACTAATATCTCTGGATGTTCCCAGGTGATTGAGTGGTTCTGAATAGCTACGCAAAAAATTTTCACCTCAAAATTCATTTTGCATTAAAACTGGTCATTATACAAAGCTGTTTGTCTTTACTTCTAGATACAAGCTATAAGTTTTGTTTCTCCTTGCCTTAAGGAGATAAAGTATTAACTGAGGTTTCCGAGCAGCATGAGCACAAATAACTTAGTATTTCAGTGTGTAGAGTCTTTAGGTGTCGTGGTTTTGGCCATATATCTTCCATTTAAAACAAGAAAGCATATATATTTATTAAAACAAATTCTTCCCCATCATACATAGATGAATAAAATTTGTGCAATAATACACTCTGGGAGACACTGGGAAAGTGGGTAGTCTTGGATCATGATTAAATGTCAGCTTTCTGTTAACATTTAATGAAAAAATAATGAAAAATAACAACAAAATAGTTTTCATCTTAAAAAAAAATTACCTATGCTAAAATATATGCTAAATAAGCTAAATTACAGTTCTGCATTTTGTTTCTAAATTAGTTTTAAATGGTAGTTCTCATCAAGTAAATTTCGAGATTGAATAAATCAGGCAACCTCAAAAAGGAAAAACACTTTTATGTATATTAGTAAAAAATACAAAAATATAAGTCAAGATTATTTTGTTAAGTCTAGCTCATACAGACAACATATGAGCTTGTTCAAAACTTAAAATGGATTATTCTTCTTGTAATGCAAAATTGATAAAATCCAAAGGTTATTAGCATATTCTTAGGATGAACAGTATAAAAGAAAGAGGAGAATAATGTTACATTTGGAAATTATTGTTCTAAGTATTTTTTCATATATAGATTTCATTTGGACTTATTGTTCTTGAAGTCCATTAATACATCTGTCCTCAGTGGCTTCTGGTCGTGTTTTAATTTTATTATAGTTTTGCTCTGTATATACACTAACAAATTTCTCAATTTCATTTTATCGAATATGAAGAAAGACCTTCACATCCTTCATTTTTTATTTTTATTTAGACATCCATTAAATAAATTTGCCTCTTTCCTTAAGTGATACTAATTCATTTGGCACACAATATTTTATCTGTGTAGTTGGAACATTTTTTCTTCATTGTTTTTTGTATTCACTGACATGGGATTTTATTTTCACTGTGCACTGTGTAAATAGAGTGGGTTTTTTGTTTAAGGTTCTCTCTAATGATATATCTTGAATAATTCAACATTACAAGCAGAATTAGTGTTCTTATTATTTTTTTTCCAAAATATTTAGAAATATTCTGAGCCACACTGTTCTCAAATAACATTTGTAAATTTCCTTGAGAGTGAAAACTTCCCCTTTTGTTCAAACCTTCTACTTCTTATTGAGTACTAAGAAATCATCTTTTTATACAACCTCCTGTTCGCCTTATTTTTTTTCTTTAAAAGCCTTTGGAGATGAAGACCTTTGTCGGATTTTTGAAATTCGAGTGCATTATGACTAGATGACATGGAGAGATACATTACTTGATTTCTTTAAAAATTCCCATAAGTTTTTGAGGTAAGAATTTCTGACACAAAATATTTGTAGTCCTTCCCCTTTATATGTTGTATATGGTTATACATCAATTAATTCAATCTTTAATCAAATGATGCAGTTTCTCCTTCACTGATAAAGTCCTTTTTCAAACATGTGCTATCAAATGCAATAAGTTTCACTTTCTGCTGAGGCTGGTTTAAACAGATATGATATTGACATTTGTATTTGAGTCCCTTCAGTGCCTTACTTGTGTAAATGGCATTTGGCCAAGTTGTTAATTCTATTAAATAATTTTAAAACCTCTGCTACCTGGATTTGATTTGGAATTATCCATCTGATTCATCCATATAAATTATGCCATCAGTATGAGAATATTCTACAGTTGACAATATTGAGAAAAAAATAGTGTAATCCTTTTGGATACCTTCCTAGGATATTCCCATAACATCTCATCTAGTGGCACCTACTCATTGGAAGATTTCCAGATTTTGAAGCACTTAAGAGGTTTTTAGTGGTTTTTCTTACCCTTTTGACAGACTGTTGCTCAGATATTTCTTGAAATATCTTACTATGATTCTATATTTAACTTCCTATATATATGAACTGCCATTGGCAGGTTGCAGGAAAAACTTTGAAACCACAAATTAAATGCAACGAGAAAATTTTCATTTCCTCACCAGCTGGGGGAACCTCAAAGCAGCACCCAGCCAGAGGCACACAAGTGAAATCAAAGGCACAGCAGAGCTCAGTCCCTACTGGAGGATCACCACACCTGCTGTTTGCAGCTGTGTTTCCGAGATATTGGCAGGTGTAATATACCATTGTGTTTTGATGTTTCCCACAGTAGGGCAGGAGTCTCAAGCATATTCAATAGGGTGTCTTTAAGTCTGTCATGAGCCTATGTTAACTAAACATGGATATAAAAGGGGGTCAATTTACATTAGATAGAAGCAAGAAGTTTTTCAATGAGGTTGGTAAAAGACTGGTGGCCCAGAGAAGTGGCAGATGCTCCATCTCTAGAAACATTCAAGGTCAGGATGGACTGGGCTCTATGCTACCTGATCTAGAGGTTGTTGCTTATTGCAGGGAGTTGGATTAGATGATCTTTTCCAAACCAAATTATTCTGTGATTCTATGTCCTACTTATCAATCACACAAGGTTAAGCAACGATTACTATAATTGTTTTTTAACACCTGAATGTGTTTACAATCCTTCTCAACAATTTTCCCTTATTTTCCAATTCTAGAGTTTATGTCCCTGTCTAGTATTTCATTTGGCTAAAACTTTCACTTCTTAGTTAAAATAGCTGTATTTTCTTTCTTGTAGAAACATAATGGCTTTTGAATGGCTTTTGATAGGTACAATATATCTACTCTGAACCTCTACTATTCAGTCTTCTCAGTACCTTCATTTTGTCTGCAAACTAGCATTAATCTTTCAGATATTCCTTTTAATTTTCTTCCTCAGTTTAATCTACATATTTGTTTTAAAAATAAATTTAATAATTTTTGTTGGCTTGGATTTTTTGTTGTTGTTTTTGTTTATTTGCTTAAAGATAACAAATTTTTAGTGCATTAACCTCATGGTGCATGTATTAAGTATAGCATTCCACCCACTGAAGGACTAAATCAAGATTAATTTCTCCTCTGTTGCTTCAGTAAATATGTTCCAGTTTTTTTACTACTAAGATTTATATTGTCTATATCTTGAAATTAATGATGTCAGAAATAAAATCCTCATTCTAATTAAATATGAGTTTAAAAAATGTCGACATGTTTTAAAAAAAGGAGAATTCTGCTACATGAAGGTGAAGATGTGCTCTCCAAATCTATGAAAAATGAAATAAACATTAGTAATAAATAAATAATCAATTAAGGAGAATGAAACACATTGATTCTTAACAATAAAATGCTTGGATCCCAGAAAAACACTGAAAGTCAAATCCATAGGTTTATTAGTAGAGAGGTTTTTGACTGTCTGTCTAATATGGCTAGAGTGACTGTGAAACTCTAGAGAGTCTAAATGAGATATGAAGTAAGAAAATGAAAATATAAGAACACATAAATGTATAACAGTTTCTCCCTTTGTTTTTTCTATACCTGTTCCATCCATATGCATAGTCATTCTTTCCTTTCCCCCACTTTTTTCCATGCCCATACATCTCACAGTATATTTGAAATAACTCCTTAAAACTTCCCATAGTATGGTTTACACAGCCCCAAAAATTGTCTCTGCTCCATCCCAGAACTCTCTTGTTCCTGCCTCTCACAATAAAACCTATGGCCATTTAGGTCATAAATTGTCTTTGTTTCCAAGGCATCCTAGAAATTTAGGGTTTTTTTCTGATGAATCAACTTAGTGGGTTTTGCAGTGGGGACAGCAACCTAATTGTGCTGCCTTGCTGGTTTTAGGACAATTCAGCCTTGTCTTGGTTTTGTTGATTTCCTAGCAGGAGGTTTCAAGTCCCCATACAAACCCCTTATACTTCATCAAGCTATTTTAAGATGAGTCTGCCCATAGTCCCTTGCCTTGACTGGTTTTCTATATCAATCTCCCCGACTGTTATCCTCACTGTTCCCTCTGATCCCTGATATGCTTAGTTTAAAGTTTTGCCCTCATCCTGTTAGCAAAGTTCCCTTTACCTCAATGAGAAAAATATATCTTATCTCTCACTAGCACTCCTTACACTTCTAAGAGGGATCCATGCTCATAAATTCTGAAATAAAAACACCACCAGCTGTACCAGTAGCTGTTAATTTACAGGATGGATCCACTCCTGTCCAGGATTTTCCCCTCTTGATGCCAAAAGTCAAAAGCTCCCAAGAACTTCCATCAGCAGAGGTTCATTCTTCCACTTGTTCGAGCATAGCCTGCTGCTATCCTTACTCTCTTGCACTGAGCTGTTCAAGTTCTTGTGTCTGTGGAGACTGTCAAGCTCCTGCTTGACACAGGCTGCTCAACTCCTTCCACAGCTCCTCCACCCAGTGCCTCAGACCCCGGGCCATGGGGTAGCTTGCACAGACATTGACAACTCTGCCCCAGCCACTGGGAAGCCCAGAGAAGAAATCAGGCAGTGTAACAGAATTGTGTCAGTAGAGTTCACAGTGAGACAAAAAACAAGAAGCATTCATGTCATATATTTTGTCTCCAACTTTCTTTACTATTGTACTTGATCGATTTAATTTCCCTTACACTGCCATATATATACCATGGAATTTCCCTTCTGGAAGGATACAGTCAGAAAACATCTTGTCAAATGTTCCATTTTCCAAAAATGATCATATTTGCTATAATGTATAAATACTTTTATTTCACAGTGCTTTCATAACACAGTGCTGCAGAGAAAACAGACGTAATAAAACATGTACATAAAACATGCATATTTATATAGAATAATTTTGCCAAATTAAATATTTTAAAAATGTTTTGTTCCAACTTGGTTGTAAATCAACAAATGCATTTTAATGGACTCATATTAAAAAAAGAATCAATTAAGTTCTTTATTTTAAAATGTTTCTGTTTAAAACTGACTGAGTAGTATTGAACTCTTTTCTGTAACTGAAATTTTGATAGGCTAATTCTCCTGAATGCATCACTGAGCACAGAATGGAGGGGCCTTTGTCACTGGGTTACAACCTGAAACCATGAGTTATGTTTTCATTTTGTTTCTCTTCAGTGGGATGACATGTCAACATATCTCTATCATATCACTGAATCTCAGCAACATCTCTTTGACATCCAAGATAATTTACTGTTTAGAAAAGGAAGTTAAACTCGTCAATAATAAAAGTAATGAGTATTTGAAATAAAACTGTCTAGACCATCCAGAAATTGGATTTTCCAGGTATGAATTTACCAAAGATGTGCATTCTCTTGTGGAAACTATGTCAGTAGAGCATACAAAAATTCAGGCATCAATTTTATTTTTTTATCACCAAGTACATATTTTATTTAAAAAAAAGGAAAATCAAAAAAACTCACACAATCCTGTCTATAGATTAATTTACCTTTAGAGTTTTTTTTCTCAAAGTTTATTACTGAGAACTTCTTGGCAAGAGAAAATAAACTGACTTTGAAATGGTATTTTACTCCTTTACTATTATAACAGCTATATTTTAAATTATTGATAGGAAACATTATAATAATGATTAGATATACAGAATGCAAATCTAATACACTTTATAGTCAAATGGCAGGCATCCTGGAGGCAAAATGCTTATCATGCATACAATGTAAAATATGTGTTTGCTTCAGTCTTTTGGGATTCCTCAGTATACAACCCAGCTGAAAAATGTAATAGGAATTTCATTTCATGGCTGTCATTGGGGAGTAAAAATATGGCTGACTGAATAATATTTACATAGAGTTTTGTTTTTGTATGCTGCAAGTCTTTGAACTTATCAAGTGAAAGTTTAATCAAGGACTTAAAAAATGTTTGTTAAGACATGTCCAGATGCTATTGCATTTGAAAAGACAGTTGCAAAGAGAATCTCAAGTATATTACATCTAAGACTTCTTGCTGGGATTAAAAATGAAGAATCTTCAAAAAAAATGTAGATGATCATAGTGAAAAATTAATTTACAAGACTTCTAAGGTCTTTGACTAGTCATATATCAGACTACTTTGAAATTTTTAGTATTTTTAATTATATGTGACATACTTTGCATTTCAGAAATAAACATTCTAGCATATAATGAGATTAGGTTTTATACCTACATTGCAGAAAAATTTTATTTATTTTTAATGTGCAGGGGAATTCAGCAAGAGGGGAGGTTCAAATTGTTGTCAATAAACAAGTCTGTATGAAAAAACACCATCAAAGTAGGGAGGAAATGTTAACATGGGGAAGGACTGGAATATCACATAAGAAGCAGCAACTATCTTGAAGCTACTGAAATAGGGCAAGATGCAAGGATACACCGACAAGGAAAAATAACCAATGAATTTCAGCCATAAGATGGAAACTTATCTCTGGTGCCAAAAAAAAGAAGAGAATATGTAGGCCACATTATTAATCACAATAGAAATCAGATTTGAAAAGAAATGTGACTGCCAAAAGATTCAGCTGAAGTATATTCAACAGAAAAAGTGAAATTGTGGTTTCTCAGCAATAGTGAGACTTTGCTTCCTTAAAAGTAAGTAAGTACAGTAAAAGTTGTCTAAAGTTAAGCAGTTACAAAGATGGAGAATGAGAAGAATGAAGATTTATATAAACCAAAGAAAACTATAGAAATTACCCATTTTTATGTTACTAGATAACAGACATTTTTAGATAAGAATGATACACAAATATAAAAAAGTGAAAATTTGTAAAGCTATCATGACACAAAACATGTACTAAGCTATCTGCTAGAAGAAAGTATTTTCAGAAGGTTCTGGACAGCACTTCTCTTCTTATACTGTTTAGCTCTTGTAGATCTACTTTCTCTTCATTTATCCAAACTACGTTCTTTGCTTTAATAGCTGACAGGATGAAGTGTTAATTAATTATATAGCTGAAATTTCTAATATAAATCTAATATATCATTTGATTCAAACTTGTGTGTGAAGTGAGCTTTTGAACTCTACTCCTTTGGTTCCAGTGACCATTGGGCTTTGACATAACAAAGTAGACACTCTGCTTCCTGACTAATGTCTTGTATGTATTGTATTCCAAGACAACAAAGAATATATATTTGCAAAGGGGATAACTTTTTCTACAGGCTGAGACTGCTGGCACCAAGTCAAATTATTCCAATTTTTAGGTTGTATCTAGAAATCATTTATCTGTGTCCGATAACTTGCTCTGACTACTGCCACATGTATGTACCAACGGTCTCCGCAGATGACCTTCTCAAGGTAGCCTTATCGAGACAGCTGAAAAAACAACTTGCTTTTTTCATGTTTCCTTTGTTCCTTTGGATTACAGTGTGCCAAAGAAATCACAGTTCTGCTCTTTTGCTCCTCTTTTTAGTGAGCCAGCTACAGTCTTACTATCTTATTAGAAAAATCATTGTCTGCTTAGAGGGGTAGTAAGGTACCGATGATCCTATCCTACTACACCTACATATACACACATTCACACACTGCACATGCATTCATGTGTGAGTACATGCACAGAGGGAAACAAAACCTCCAAGCTTCAGATCCTTGGCCAACCACTAATTACAGAAAAAATAAGGAAACTTTTCTCTGTAGAGCAGATCAAAACTTTGCTTCAAAAAATTTTGAGTATGAAGTCTGTGAACTTGCTACAGTCAGGGTTAGGAGAGTGGAACCAGATGCCTTGATCCAGCATGACAATACCTGAATTCTAATGCTACCCAGCTTGAGGCAAACCATAAAATACAGTCTGAGGTAGAATCCTTTAATGCAACTCTCCTTGAAGTAGGAGGACAGCAACATGGCAAGCAATCTGTTACAGGCCTTTATAGGTAACAAACAGAGATATTTGATTGTCACTTAATGAATAAAAGAGTGTCTTTCCTTAACTTTTTAAATTAGCATATTTCTCAGAAGCTTCTTACAGTGAGACAAATTCAAAAGAATTCATAACATTTTAAATTAACTTAACTTTTTCCTCTTTCTTAAACTTGTTCCTCCTTACATTTTAGAAGAGCTTGAGATTGGCAGGTTATTTAAATTATTGCTTATATCCCTTTTGTTATGTGTCTGAAATCACCAAAAACACAGCTTTTTTTGTCTCTGATATGTGTAGGATGTTAGTTACAGCTAAAGTTCACAGTGCTACTACACTTCAGGAATTATTTGGTTTCAACAATGTATCAGTCTGAGTAGAGATAACTTTATAAACCACATAAGCACTTTTTCTTCATCGTGCTTTGGCACCCACATTTTGCTCTGCCCTGAAACAAATATGATAAAACTGAAGATGGTGTTGGTTACTCAAATATTTACCATAGCTTACAGATCTGAAAAACAAGAAAATTCATAGAGATACTGAATGACACTTGATAGACCTGATGTAGTGCAAGGTGGACAAGATACTTGAAATTAATCACTTCATGGAAAAAGCTCATCATTAACCCTCTGGAAAGCTGCAGTTATTCACCTTTAGTAGACTGTGGTTATTATCTGAATATATGTAGGATAAAGAACTACAAATTGTAAAAACTGCTTTTTAGGCTCTACATGTACTGGGTAGTACCTTCCCACAGAATTGCTCTCATTAAATTCTATGAGGCTGTAGCTTAGTTTTCAAACAAACAATGAAACAGTTTTTATTTGAAAATTAGCTTGGAAGGACATCTTCTTTTATCAAAGACAATTTTCAGAATGGTTTAGTGAACACTAAAGAAAGGTTTAAACAACACCCTGTGTGTAACATCTTCAAATAAAACTCAGTAAGCTATATGTAAAATATAACCTGTGCAGTAACATTTTCATGTATCCATTAATTATATATTGGCTATTTTCACTTAAGTTTTCAATACCTGAACTGAGAGTTATTCTTATCTACATTTTTACTCATGTCATATATAGGTAAATAGAAGAAAATAGGATAAAATTCAAATAAGTTGTATTTGTTTCATAAAAGAAACAGTGTTTCTCTGAGATATTTTGGACTTTCATTACTCTAAATAACAAAATAAAATGAAAATAAGTATGAAAACGTTGAAAATATGCATCTAAACAAACTCTACAATCTTAATTTGTTTTAATGTTTCTACCAAGAGTGAAGTGGCAATGGCAGATAACATATTCTGATTTTTTTTTTTATTTTTCTTTATAAAAACTTAGCCTTCTGATGTAGTGGTAAATAGGTGACATTTATATTCATGCAGTAAATATTGACAGAGAAGATTTCTTGGATTTGCTAGGAATCTAATAAATGTAGGCATTTATTTTTCAGTGTTATTTCACTTGATAAGAAAGAAAATATTACAGTGGTGCTGGAAAAAATGACAAGAGAATGGACTTATCTGATTATTGCTTTTTTCCTGTCATATGTAAATTTATGACAAAGATTTGTTAAAAATGCTTGTGATGAATTTAATGTATTTTTCTGACCTTGCCTAGGCTATGCAGTTTAGTTTAGGGGGGTTTTAAATGGAGAATTTTGTTGGGAAAAATGGTGGATGCCAATTCCTGAGTACTTAAAATTATAAGATTGATCTGAGCAGATTTTCACCATTTTGCCAAATCATGTCCATACTGTGATTCAGATGTTCAGCCTTTGGCTTTACAGTGTCTGAGTTGGGTTCCACTTTTAATGGACAGAAGGTAGTGAGCATTTCATCTTTTTTTAAGGACTATGCTCAGAACAGGGAAGGTTCATTGTTCCTTGTAAACATCTGTTTCTGTGACCCAGAATGGTTAAGTGAGTAGACGCATAACAGACACCTTAAATTAGACTTGCCTTTAAATTAAAGTGAGCATGGCAGACACTAAGCTAGGCCAATCCTACCTCTTCTACCTCTCTGAGTGAAAAATAGCCAGGCTGTAAGGGTGTCCCACTGCTAACCCAGCCTTTAAAATGGTCCTTTTGTCAGAAGCCTTCTTTATATCCAGGGAAGATATATGAAAGGAAGGGAGAAAGATGAAGCCATGCTTTCAATGAGAAATCATTAAATGCCTAACCCAAGATAATATTGAGAAATTTTTATTATTGTTGTATTTGTATTTTTTTATTGTATTTTATATTGATGTATTTTTATTATATTTGTACTTCGCTAACTTAAATAAAGATAGTGAATTATCATAGGTTCCAGGAGAAGTAGAACTGAAGCTGAGGCATATTAAAATATTGGTGTTGAGCAGCACTTGAATCTCCCCTGAGCCCTGTGCTCTTCTGCAAACCCTCCTTTTGTGTGTTGACAGCCTGAAATAATAGAGAGGGCGTTTTCTTCATCCAACAGAGTGGAATTCCTTATAATGTGAAATTGCAGACCTATGTTGCATGTTATTAAGAATGGTTTGGAGAGCTTCAGAGTACCTTTAAAAATCTATTGGAAGGCCTGCATGGAGTGGTATTGACAGTGTGTTTTATGCAGCTGTCTGGATAAGGATTTTGGCTCCACTATCTCTTAAACTATGCCTGAATAATGGCTTTTAAGAGTTGTTTGGAACAGACAGAAATACAGTCAGACAGCTTGTGATGATGTAACATAGGTGATCAGGATTCAGTAGAACTTCCCTGGTTTTCTTTTCTTTAGTCCCGTGGATCCCTCGAAATAAAATCTATTAACCTCAAACTTTGTTTCCACCTTTATTATTTGCATCTAATTGCAGCTAATATTCAGTGTCTGTTCTTCACTGATTCCTGAGATAGTGTATGGCAGCTATTTTTTTTTAACTCACCTGTTTTCAATTTAGGTATGATGAGTCTTGGTAGTGCTTGGAGAAAACCTGGTTTGCCATTTTGCTTTGGATATTCTATACCCCTCTTCTTTTATGTGTTCTCACCCAATTGATTTAATCATTTCCAAATTTTAAATGAAGGAAGGTATGAAGTTTTTAGCTCTTGATATGTGTGACCTATAATTCAACAGAACACATATCATGTGCATCTTTCACTACAAATATTGTAGGAGGTTATACAAACTGAATTCCAAGGCTCCCTTGTTATGTTCATATCAAAGATGGATCACAAAGCACCTCTTACTTAGTACTTTACTAAATTATGTATTATTTGGAGAGAAAATGTCTTGAAGGGGATGACAGCCTGAAGGATGATGTAGATCTCCACAGGCATAACTAAAGACACAAAATACTTTAAAGAATTCCTTTGTTTGTACCTGATTCTGCCTCTACAAACTTGTAGATGGGGTCTTTAAAAGTAAATAATTTAAATTCTTCAAGTACATTGTAAAGGAGATGTGATAACTTACAGAAAGGATCTCAAATGGTCTCTACAGTTTCTCCAGGTATCTCTCAAAGGTAAATAAAAGCAGGTGCAGCAATTTTATTTCATTTACTTGATTTTCTTTAGATTCTTTGTAAAAAAAATAAAAACCAAACAACAAGCCAAAGATCATTTTGGATGTCTGCTTAGTCTCTTGTGGCTCTTTCTATGCTTACTACCAATGATAGGTCATTAAGTTCTTCCCATGCTCCCACCTTGAGAGCTAATTTTGTAATAGGAGAATGTGAGCTACAGTAAGTATAATTCATTTAAGCCTAAAACAGGTAAACAAACAGACATTTTAAAGTGATTAGCCTTTCCAACTCTCTCTTTTTAAGAAAACTCTCTCTCATTTGGTTTCTACACAAGTGCCAAACTAGCTATGTTACCAACAGGTATTTTTATCTTTACCTTTATTTGACATACAGTCTCCAATGATTGAAACACCAAATTTTGTCACATACCTTGGTCTTTCACTTGACTTCTAGTCTATGCCTTTCATCATTACAAAGGTACTATGGGTTTAAGCTTTGGGTTGTTTGATTTTGGGTTTGTTTGTTTGTTTTTGTTTGTGTGTGCTTTTTGTTTGTTTGTTTTTTCGTTCATTCATATATTTTAACTGGAACAGAAACACTTTGTATTTCTAGCTAAGTCTCCTTGTACAGCAAGCCTAAACAAATTTCAATTAAATACGACAACTCTGCTTTTGTTAAAATACTAGAGTACTTAGTGAAGAAACTAATCAAATTTTCAAATACGTATGTTATGTTCAGCTTTAAATGAGGATATATATTTTGTGATATTATATTAGTAATGAAGTTATACATTTGATTACAGTAACTCATGGATCAAGCTAAACTGGACCATAAAATGTCATTGATATTCACAGGGAAAACACAATCAAATGGAAAAACCTGTTAGCTCTCACTCAAGGTATTGGCTATGTCAGAGTATACTTGAAACCATGAATCCTGAAATCACAGTTAAGAGATAGATGCTTCAACTGTGATTGTTTAGGTAGAATTTAAGATTCTTTCTATCATTAAAATGACTGTTTGGATTTCCAATATGATTAAATGTTGGGGTGTTTTTTTCTGCAAATCCTTCCTCCAAGATGGTACAGCTGCACCAATTAAAGTAGTCCTACACTAAGAGAAGAGTTCATTGTGATATTCATTAAATGCAGATCATATCATTATTCAAGGTCAGTCTTTAAAATTATTGAGAAAAATAATGGTGTTAAGAAGAATGACAGAGAATGTGAGACATGCAAATTAAAAATTGTGTTTTTCACTGACTACCTAGAAGAGTGATCACAGTGAATCACCACAAGGGTACAGGGGTCAGGGAGGTGAATTCCTTAAAAAGTTAAATAATTTGATAAAATAATCAGTATAATGTATTATTTTGAAGATATTTTTAAATGTCCAGCTACAAATTATGTGAATTTAATACATTTTCAATTCCTTTGAAGGTAAATTGCCAGGAAAAAATAACATCTTTTTCTAATATTGATAGAAATGACAGTTTGTGCCAGTACTATTTCCATTATTTTATATGATTTGTAATGCACATCTTAGTTCTTAGCTAATCATCAATTAAAAATGATTAATTCAAAGAGTGTAAACATATATATATCAGAAAGTCAAAAATGAGGAAATTTCTTGAAGTTGAGAAAATGAAGAAGAAATGCATTAGGAAGAAAATATTACTTTTAACAAAATAATTGTATTTTGGTTCCTTAAAGGGATTGGGTTAAAATATATGGATGTGGGCGGAATATCTGATTTAAATAGGTGTTGGGGCAAAGTTTTATGAAATTGATGTCATGCAGCAAACACATTATCATTATCTAATGTAAGCACTGAATTTTCCAGGAAACACCTGACACAAAGAGAAAATTATTTCCTATGGGTTCATCTCCCAGGTAGTTTCTTTGCTTAAGTGGTATAATAAGCTGTCAAAAGAAATACTTTAAATAAATATATGAGTTAAGAGGCAACAATATAGATATAAATATGTCTTGACTTTTGCAACTAATTTACAAATAAGAACTTTGAGTTCATANTTTCATTTATTATTATAAAATTTCAGATACCAGCAAAACTGAAGTTAGTAATATCTGTGAACTATAAAACATTTTAAAAGCTAAATCCATGGAATAGAGAGAAGGTCATTTTATTCTAAGTGACGGTAGAAATTTAGATGAGACATTAAGTTATCGACCTAAAGAACAGTGATACTTTGGTCATAACTGCTTTTAAAAATAGCTCTAGAAAGTATCCTTTATTTAATAGTGTTGCACTATTCATCTTCCCTGCAGTGACTGAGTGATGACCCTTGCAAATGTAGTAATTAAACTTTTGAGTTGCCAAAAGGGCCTCTGACAGTCTCAAAAGGAGAATTACAAATTAGAACTCTTGACAGACCAATTCTCTGAAAAAAAAAAGAGTCTATTTCCCCTAGGCGTTTTAACTCCAATTCAATCTTGATAGAGTCAGGTGTGGTGAAAAAAACCCTCCAAACAAGTTCAACATACTAGATCATGGATTTTAGGCTGATGTATATATCTTCATCTTCTGTCACTAACCATCCAAGGTGTCATACAGATGAAATCAGACCTGTACCCATTCATCCTTCAGCTTTCTGCAGAAAGGCTCTCATCTGACTATTACATATCCATTCAAGACTTAAACTTAAGCTGTATTTTAAATGCCAGAATTAAAACTTCTGTCCTGGGATACAAAAAAATAATATTTTGAGGCACAGCCTGGTTCCCCATAAGCCTATATTGCCTCATTTTGTTACTGACTGTTTACTAGCTATTTTTGTTATAATCTTTTAAAACCAAATGCATTAAAAAACCCAATTAAATTCAACTTAAAGGCTTCAACTCAACTGCCTTATTAAACTAGGCAACAGTAATACACAATCAAATAATAATTAGGTAATAACTTTTGATGAGGTGAAATTATAATTAATGAATTTTAAATTAAAGTATTGACCTTGAGTGACAATAAACCACACTAGAACTAATAGCTAATTGAAGGTAAAAGTTAATGTATTATACTACAGATTTTCAAAACCCTGTGAGCTTTAGGGTGATGACTTTGCTCCTTTACTCAATGACAAGTTCTTGATTCACTATCTTTTACCTTTAAGATCTGGAAAAATGTATTTTCATAGACTCAGGTGTAGCAGTTAAAAAAGTTATTGTTCATCTATGAACTAGTTTGAATTGAAATGATCTGGAAATGTTCTTACTTCTGAACTATGAAACCCTACAGATAAATGGCAGCATTGAGTAACATACAGTGGCTTTGAAAGCTTTTCTTTCTAGATCCAAGTCAGAACAACAATGATTTATCTTGGTGAATTTCATGTTCTTACCAAGGTCAACACAAATGACTCTCATAACTCACAAGAAAACATTCAAACAAGTAAAATACTAGGAATTAAATAATGTGTCATAACCAAAAATTTGTGTGTCTGTTAAAATGATTTTCTCCAACCTGTGTCTATACAGTGTGTGAAACATGCTGAGCAGGTGGAAGGAGGTGATTTTCCCCCTCTACTCTTGTTACACCTCACCTGTAGTGCTGCATCCAGCTCTAGGGACCACAGCTTAGGAAAGACTTGGACCTGCTGGAGTGTATCTAAACAAGGGACATGGTGATGATCACAGGGCTGAGCCACCTCTCCTATGAACCGAGATGGAGAGGGGTGAGGTTGTTCACCATGGCAAAGACTCTGGATCCACCTTCTATCAGTCTCCCAGTGCCTGAAAGGGGCCTACAAGAAAGCTGGAGAGGGACTTTTTACAGGACATATGACAAGTAGGAATGGCTTTAAACAAAAAGCTATAGGTTTAGACTACATTTTAAGAAGAAGGTCTTTACTGTGAGGTGAGGCACTAAGACAGGTTGCCCAGAGAAGCCATGGATGCTTCATCCCTGGAAGTGTTTAGGGCCAGGTGGGATGGGGCTTTGAGCAACCTGATTTAGTGGAAGGTGTCCCTGCCCATGGCACGGGAGAGGGGGTTGGAAGTAGATGATGTTTAAGGTCACTTCAGACCAAATCATTCTGTGATTCTGTGATTAATGATTCCATNATTGTTAGAATTGACAGAGTTTGGGTTAGTTACAAAAGTACATGACTCTTCTGTTGCTGTTCTTTGGCTACACAAGTGAAGAAAAGCACCAGAAGAGAACTTCTGATAAATATTTGAGGTGAAATACCGTCCTTTGTATATGTACTACTGTTTGTTCTATTTGAATGTCTAAATGTCCACAGAGGGAAAGCAGAAAAAGGTTTTGAACCTGCCCAGCTGATCATGTTTGATTTGGATCTATGTGCAAATTAATCTGGAGATTCTATTTCTATC
>VXBS01002883.1:153470-198095 GCA_013400255.1 Sitta europaea
AAACTAGGCAACAGTAATACACAATCAAATAATAATTAGGTAATAACTTTTGATGAGGTGAAATTATAATTAATGAATTTTAAATTAAAGTATTGACCTTGAGTGACAATAAACCACACTAGAACTAATAGCTAATTGAAGGTAAAAGTTAATGTATTATACTACAGATTTTCAAAACCCTGTGAGCTTTAGGGTGATGACTTTGCTCCTTTACTCAATGACAAGTTCTTGATTCACTATCTTTTACCTTTAAGATCTGGAAAAATGTATTTTCATAGACTCAGGTGTAGCAGTTAAAAAAGTTATTGTTCATCTATGAACTAGTTTGAATTGAAATGATCTGGAAATGTTCTTACTTCTGAACTATGAAACCCTACAGATAAATGGCAGCATTGAGTAACATACAGTGGCTTTGAAAGCTTTTCTTTCTAGATCCAAGTCAGAACAACAATGATTTATCTTGGTGAATTTCATGTTCTTACCAAGGTCAACACAAATGACTCTCATAACTCACAAGAAAACATTCAAACAAGTAAAATACTAGGAATTAAATAATGTGTCATAACCAAAAATTTGTGTGTCTGTTAAAATGATTTTCTCCAACCTGTGTCTATACAGTGTGTGAAACATGCTGAGCAGGTGGAAGGAGGTGATTTTCCCCCTCTACTCTTGTTACACCTCACCTGTAGTGCTGCATCCAGCTCTAGGGACCACAGCTTAGGAAAGACTTGGACCTGCTGGAGTGTATCTAAACAAGGGACATGGTGATGATCACAGGGCTGAGCCACCTCTCCTATGAACCGAGATGGAGAGGGGTGAGGTTGTTCACCATGGCAAAGACTCTGGATCCACCTTCTATCAGTCTCCCAGTGCCTGAAAGGGGCCTACAAGAAAGCTGGAGAGGGACTTTTTACAGGACATATGACAAGTAGGAATGGCTTTAAACAAAAAGCTATAGGTTTAGACTACATTTTAAGAAGAAGGTCTTTACTGTGAGGTGAGGCACTAAGACAGGTTGCCCAGAGAAGCCATGGATGCTTCATCCCTGGAAGTGTTTAGGGCCAGGTGGGATGGGGCTTTGAGCAACCTGATTTAGTGGAAGGTGTCCCTGCCCATGGCACGGGAGAGGGGGTTGGAAGTAGATGATGTTTAAGGTCACTTCAGACCAAATCATTCTGTGATTCTGTGATTAATGATTCCATTTGAGGGATTAATATTATGCTCTAGGAGTAGAAAGAGTGCTACTCTTACTTATGAAAGAGTGCTATTTAGTGAAGAGTTTTAAATTTTATTTTGCCCTTAGGTTAAAGTAGGTGTTAGGTTCAGTGACTGATTGGTGCTGACCATTTTAATTTTTCCTCCAGTTTTTAAAAATTGCATCCTCAAGTGACATTCAAAGCTTCCCCTCACTTAAAATAACTACAGAAAAGCAGTCATATGGATATTTGGATTGATAATCTGTAGAGTGTTTGTAAGACAAGTGTATTTTTATTAATTATTAAGGAGCTTTTTTGGTTTCATGGATCAGCTGATACCCCCCACAGTTCACCTTGTTCTGCAAGTAATTCCATTGATTTTATATAAACTCAATAATCAATTGGGGTTCTCTTGAAAAACAGAACACTGTTCAGGTCCCTTGTTTTACAGCAATATACATCCACTGGATTTAGTAAAATTGCACTGCTTTAGACGAGCTGAAAATCTGGCACATAAATCATGCACAAATGTTATTCTGGTACACTGGGAAATCAGTAGGGTTGTTTAGATAGTAAAGATCATCTGGAAATTCTGATGCTGTTCCAATAAAGCTTAAGCATAATAATTATTATTGATGGTATATTGCTTCCCTATTTCCAACAATGAATAAGGATGGTAGAAGAATGTATTAGAATAAATGTTTTGGGATTCATTTCTTTATGCATAAAATACCCTCCCCCAATGTTGATGAAGATTTTTTGCTAGTTCTTTGCTAAGATTAAGAGCTGATGGAGGGAGATAAAAATTGCCTTGTGCAAGACCTACCAAAAGGCCAGTCTGACAAAATAAACCTCATTTTTTGTGTCCCAACCCCACACTTACCTTGAAAAGCCTTCATATTACCAGAAGGATGGGTCCTGGATCTGGAGCACAGATCCTATTGCCTCTTGCATTGACAATGCAACCAGAAAGGTGTCTTGGTAGACAGTCACCTTCACTTTGATGTATAAAATTTCCTTTATTTTTTGAAAAAGGTAGTGTCTGAGACTGCAGGGATAGTCAATAGGAATGAGCCTTGAAGCAACATTTCAGCACTCTATCCTGTGCTTAAGTGCTTATATATTTTAAATAAAGCATCTGCTACTATTCAGATAAGAGGAGATACCTTCTTCTTTATATTGTCTTTGTCCTGCTCCAGTTTTCATTCTGACCTTCTCATAAAGACAGGACAGGGAAATGTGTTAGTGAGTCTAGAACTCTGCTTTCCAATCTCTGTTGAAATGCAAGATGTAAATGTTGATTCAGAAGGAGCTCTGGAGTTTAGCAAAAGGAGATTTTTTTGCTAGGATGAAATAGAACAGATCATGTCTAGAAAAAAGAATTTACACTTAATTCTGTTTTGAAAACAAACTAGCCCATACATTTACTTTGTTGATAAATTTCTGGTCAGCACCTAGTTTTTGAAATGCTTCTTATTTAGTAATTAAAACAACAGCATAATGATTTTAGTCTATTTTATGTAGGAAAAAAATGGTATATAAGTTATTTATACAATTCAAGGTCTATATTCAAGATTTTTTCTTTTCAACTGTACGACTTGATCTTGTATTTTTCATGAATTGAATTTTCGAAAGTATTTTAGCGCTGTTCTAAACATCAGCTTTGCAAAAGCTTACAAACATACATATACACATGTATACATATATTCATGTGTTTGGCCATTTTGAGGAAAAGAATCTGGTACTTCTCCTTAGGGTGCCATGACTAAGTGCATTTGAACCAGAGTAATTTTATTGTCAATACTCTGGGGCATATTCGTTTTTGGCTCAGTTCTGCAGAGATTTGCATGAAGTGCTGAGCATTTACAACATTGACTGCCTTCCCTGGCTCTCACTCAGAGCTCAGATTCACTCTCATGCTCAAGGACACTTAGAGGACTATGTAAAATCCAAATGGATGGCTGAGTTATGTTATATTCATTAGCATCAGCTGTAAAGCAAAGCATTCAGGTAATCATCTCAAAAAACCCCTCCCTGTCATCAGTTGCACATGCAAGGCAAGAGAATTTTTACTATCACCTGTTTCTCATGGATTGACGTTCCTCATGATTATAAACTCTGCATTAATCTATATTAATATATTCACAATGGGTTACTGTGAATTGTTTATATATATATATGTATATATATAGATATATTTAACACAAATATGGAAACATATCCCATGTTCAAAAATAGACAGTGAGATGAAAAGTGTAGAAGCTGCAGTTCTGCACAAATGACTCTGATCACTTAATGACTCATAATGGCTCACTGAAAATCTAAGGCGTAAAGTAATGAAATGCATGAAATGCAGCTCATTGACAGCCACCCACATGTGACAGCCTGTACAATAATCCAATGATACAGCAATGATATTAAGTTACAAGATTTTAAAAACTTTTGACTGAATCAGAGTGAAGTTTGGACACACGACAGAAAACCCAACTTGCAGGGACCTCTTAAACTTGAGCTCCATTTTTATTAACAGCTGAAAATGAGCATGCAGTTTCTTCTGGAAATGTGGTTTGGTGCCTACTGGGCTATTGCCCACATCAGAGAACTTGCATGTTATCTGTTAAAGTTTGGTACACAATTTCTTCTCCAGTTTCAGGCTAAACCCTTACAGCAAATTGCCATACAGCAAATGAACCTCAGAGCCCTGAGTGGATGGAAACTCTTCTATGAAATGATGGTCCCATGTCTTCTTCATGTTGTCTGGTTTTGCCTATAAACAAGTTGCAGAAATTATAATCCTGTCTAACTTTGGGCAAGTGATAAAACAAGAAGTAAACGCCCTCACAACACACACTTAGATAAAATGTTTTCCTTTCTTAGCTCATTAGTATTCCTTCTGAAACAAATGACAGCATCTTTGAAATTTGTATTTTCAGGGGACTATTTCTGAATATTCTTGTAAACAAAATGCAAGCAGTATAATATTGAGGAAGCAATTGCAGTTCAAGTACCCTTCTATACAAAGTTGTTTATCTAGAAAACATCAACACAACATGTAGGATTTTTAAGTAACTCCACCCTCCTTCAGTTTCCTCAGTATTTACTTAGCACTCAAAGGCAACTCTCAGTACTCAAAAATGTATAGACAGAAATGGAAAGGGAAACAAAAAGAAACATGCCTTCAAAAGCATGCTTTCTTGAAGCTTCCATTGCATCCCAATATTTTCCCAGCATCCCAATATTCTTCCAGCATCTTATGATTTTAGCCTCATGTTGATCTCAAGGACATCTTATGCCTCTTTTTGTGCATGTATCTTTCTTTATCCTATTTGGACATTCATATACAACAATCAAATACTTTTTTTTTTTTTTTTTAAGATATTTGGGACAGAGGTTCACTTCTAAAATGTTCCTAACATTTTTCAGACATTTTTTATAGAAAAATAAGTATTGAAGACTGTAGGCAAAATAGCTGTACTTAAATGACATCCACATAAAGATTAAGACATAATAAAAGCTGGTGATTCTGTAAGAAATATATTCTTCTTGCAAGAACTGCAGAAGCTTAGTTTTAAAATACAAGTATACCACTACTCAGAGTGAGGAATATCATTCGTTAGCAGGATGTTCTGTCCTTTTGTCCTGTACCTGACTGAATAATTATGCAGAGGGTATAAGTCTGAATGCATTAGATTATTAAAATTGCCTTTTCACTGAACAAAAATTTGATTGGCTGTCTAGTGAATTGGCCTGGGAAGTACATAATGATAGCTACAGATTAAAAATCACCTGTGCAGGCTCTGTTCAAGTGTTCTCATAATCATATAAATATGAAGTAGAAGTAGAATGAAACACATGGCAGTTCTCATTGACACGGATTTTAATAAGAACTTTGTGGAGGAAGCTGAAATTTTATTCATAACCAATAATGTAATTTGATAGGCACAAAATCAAGTCAGAACAAATTGTACGTAGACCACAAAATTGTATATTCCAGTCCTGTAATAAGAAAACCAAAGAAATTATTTTCTTTTTTAAAATTTTATTTTCAATAGGAACATTTTTATATTAGACTGTATTTTATTAACAGTACTTCTAATTCTCTGTTACTTATTACTATGTTACTACTGTACCATTATTTGAAGAAACTTCAGGCAATATTTTATAAAATAAAATACATTCCATTGTATGGAATGGAACAACAAATACGTTCATCTTCACATGTACTCAGCGCACTTTGTCTATGCACTAAAAAACTTAATATGATTGCAGAACACCCACAGTATAATTACTTCTCTCCTTTGCATGCTGTACTTTAGTTTAATAGATTGATATAGCTTGTTTGCTAATTTAATAGAATGTAATTAAATTAGGAAAAAAGTACCAATGAAACAAAAAAATCGAACCTTATTGAAGCTTTTTTCATGAAAGGTACTGGTTTATCAGAAGAAGGCGATGATGTGCTATTGCTTTCTTGCAATGGTGCAACATATTTATGAATTAGACTTTTGCAATAGGCACTATTATGACTGCACAAATGGTTTTCCTTCTGTACAAATCCCTGTCTGCTTCTGGTTCGCTCAGGACAATGTACAGATAGATTTCCAGTCCTGCCTAACACAAGTCTGCTTCTTTCAACAGAGAAAACTCTTACATTTTCCATACCACTTTCACAGCATGAGAAATTACCTTCTGACTGCCATATCAAATAATTGCTGCATTAATGCTTTCACTACATAATAAATACTCTCTTAACTCTGAGATAACAGCGCTTATTTGAAACATTTTATCGTGTCTCTCTCCCATCTGAAAAGCAACCTATACATTCCTGTATCTTAACATGGTTTCCTTTTCCTGCTCCAGTTCGATACTGGCAGGACAATCACCAACTGAAAACTTCCCCTAAGCGTATTCATATAGTGGCATAAGGGAGATAAAACGTTGATGGGTCATTACATTTGTCATCTTCCAGTTGCCCATGAAAATACAGCTGTCATATACAGAGGATTGCTTCAAACCCTCTTGGCCAAATGCAAACAGGTTTTCACAGGTCAGTGAATGTCCCTGCCATATTTCAGATTTCTATCATTCACCACACAGGTCTTCCACATGTGCTACAACACATAAAAAGTATGATGCAAACATTACATTTAACTGTCAGCAGTGCTTTTATTTACCTTCTACAGATTAAAAAATGGAACCATTTTTATTTGATAAAGGGCATCAGTTGTGCTTGCTTGTATGACAAATTCAACACGAGTGACTCTGAAAAAGACTTCCCGCTTCTCAGATCTTATAATAACCATTTAAGCACAAAGCTATTTGCAGTGTTAAATGTGGGTACAATTCTAGACTGTATATATTGCATATTAATATTTCTGCCTTGTTCAAATAGGAGCTGTCTGTTCATGTAGCACAGAGCATCCAGGCATCAGTGAATGCACCTTATTTCAGCTGTAAGAAGCAGCTAATTACCTGTATCAGCATCACAGCTGTATCTCCTTTGCTACAGACAAAAAATTATGTACACCCTTTATGCAGGAGTTCATTCAGTACTATGTCATGCACAATTACATTCCTACATACCAAAATTCTGGGGGGAGGGAGAGGGAGGGCAAAAAATTACAAAACCACTCCATTAAGAAGACAAACAAACAAAAAATGACCAAGAAAAAAACCCCAAAAATGATAGCACACAAACCAATTATTTCCTTGAAATTATCTAAGTAGGAATCATTACTGTCTGGGGGGAAAAATGAAAAAAAAAAAAAAAGACTAAGGGCAAGTATTTGTCACTATAGAAATTAAAATAACTTCTAAGTAATGTATTGTGTTTCAGGAAAGAATCTTTTAAAAATCTTGTATATATTTAAGACCACCTCCCTTTTTCAAAACTGGCTTAGATTTTTTTTTTAAAAAATCACTCTTTACTGCAATATTAGGATTCCACTACCTTTACTCTTCCTATCTTGTATTGTACCCATTAAAAAAAAAAAGATTAAGGTCAGGAATTCCCAATAACCAGGAAGTCCTTCACCTTTCAAAACACTCAAACTTTAAAATTTTATTCTAATTGACAGTTCCTTTCTTGTATAAAAAAAAAGTGGAATTTTGCTTTAGCAGGTTTTTTTTAAGATTTCCAGTTCTTCACTCCCATGATCTCTGAGGGCTTCCTGAAACCCATGTGCACTAATAATGATGAAAGGCTTGATGAAGCAAGAGCAGGAAACTCCTGAGACATTGCTTAGTCTGCAACATGGAGTACTAAAGAATAAGAATTTGCCCTGACCTTGCTGTGCAAAACCACATTAAATGTTAACATTATATGCAAAGCAACCACAGTCCAGATAATTAAGAAAAGATAAATGGTGATGGCAGCCTAAGTAGCCTTGAAAGAGACATCCACAGACATTTTGCTTTATTACATTTTTAAAGTTAAATAAGATTAATATAGGATGTGCAGCATACATCCGAGGTTGAACATGTTTTACTTCTGTCTGGTTTCTTCTCTAAATAGTAAGTGCAACGAGGTATTTGTTTGCAAAAACTTTTCAGCTGTGCTGAAGATATTTGATCTGAATATTGGCAGCAAAAGAAGAATGTCAAAATCACATAGAAATAGGGCATGTTATTTTACTCTGTGATCATTGAGGAAAATATACTAGGTACCTCTCATCTCCTCTTAAAACCAATATTGTGCTTCATATTTTTTTTGGTTTGTAACTACAATCAAATGGAGACTAGAGAGATCTGTTCAGTTAATTCTGAAATAAATACATGGATTTGGTCTACTGGGTAGTTCTCTCACTTCGAAAGACTAGATCCACCCCCGACTAGCTCTCTATTATCTCCAATGGAGATTTAAGCATCTGGCTCAGCAAGACGCCTAGATCACAGACATCTCAGTGTGTTTGGAGCCGCCTCACAGTTCTGAAACACACTTCCAAAGATCTTCATGTGCAGCTGGCTGAGCACCTCTGGCCAAGAAAGAGTGATATTTTCTGTGACTTACCTTTAGGTTCACAAAGCTGATTTCTTAGTCTTTACAGAGATGAATAATACTAAAGCTTCAGTATCCACTGATACTGAAGATGAAGACATCTTCAATAACATACAAAATAAAGATTATTGGTGTGCATATGACTTTCAGCATCAGGCTTGAATTGCAAATTTCAATAAACATGAGCTGTGGCAGAAATTTCTCATTATTCTAAATACATCCTTTCCAATATTGTATATTGTCTTCAGAAAGCCCATTCATCTTTCTTCCTGGAATACAATAGACTGTGATCTTCAATTTATTCTAACATTTTCCATATAAATCTAAAGAGATAGTAGTTCTGGAAATTGTGATAAAAATAGAATAGTATAAGGATAAAAATAAAATAATTTTTCCCATTGTAATATTTAGAAGGCTGATGTAGTATTAAGTGTACTATTTATAAAAAAGGTAGAACAATACCTGGTTGAAATAGACCATCTTCAGTTTTATTATGCCATACGTAAGAAACAGTAGAACAGATTATGCAACTACTGTAACCAAATCTTTTTTGGCGTTTCTTTTTCTAGGAGAAAATCCTCCTAGGATCTAGGGGAAACTACCATCAATGGCATCTTAAGGATGTTTCCAAAGAGATACTATCACCTTCTGTAGTGCCCTGGACACTCTATGAATGGGGCTAAACTTACGTTCTTTTGCTCTGGGTAGACACACAGGAGGAATACTGAACAGATATTCTCAAGAGGTAAAAATCACATGAAAATTTACTGGCAAACTATAAAAAATCAAGGAATTTTGGCAAAAGATTTAGCACAACATAAAACGCTTATTACACCATAGACTTAGCCCATTCAACTTAGCAACTTTTAAACCCATTCAATGTTATGTTGCATGAAAAGAGATATAAAAGGAGAAGAAGAAAGAGAGAGAGAAAAAAAGGAAATATATAGAAAAACACAAATATAGCTACCAACTCCTTGGTTCTAGCAACGTAACAGATAAAAGACTCCAAGATTAAGGGAGGGTTAAACACCAGTTTGCGTCATGGTCAGTGTTCTTAAACACCTGGGACTTCCTTTCAGGTGGAACTTCTGGTCACTTGGCCACTCAGAGGCAGGGTTAAGCAACACAGGGGATTGCCTCCAGCATGCCAGGATAGACAGACAATGTGGGCCTGGGGGGTAAGTGAGGTAGGGCACTACCTCACCAAAACCAAGGACTGACCTGCCCCCTATCACACATTCCAAGCACCCCAAGATGTCTCAGGATATTAATCTTTCCAGTCTCTGACACCTTCCTCCAGTCTTCTATATATACGAGGCGACTAACACAACTAATTGCTAAATTTTATTGCTTATACGTTATTATTTAAACATTATTTAAATATTATTTAAACATGAATGTCTTTGTGATATGAACAGTTTTGTCTGATACGAACTACTGGTTTAGTATTTGTGCATAGTTTCTCTTTGCCTCTTTACCTTTCAAGGTCTTTGAAATTGTGTTGTGGAACAAATATATTAAACGTTACAAGTCTCATTATACACAGTACTCCTTGTTGAACAGCGGCTTTGCTCCTCCTTTCTAAAGTATGAAGAGTTGTATTAAAATTCTATGGGAAGGTATGTTGATTTGATGTATGATTGCTGTCAGCTTAGTTTTTTCCTGAAACTTAGTCAAGTTCATAGTTCTTTCATTTTTCTCATTGTGAAGTTAGAGTAGTGTCAAGTTGAAGGGTTATTCCCTCTGTAACAGTATCTACTTCACTTTATCATGAAGTAGAAAGCAAGACTGGCCTGTGGAAAGTCCAGTGAATACTCCACAAATTTTGAAGATGTTTGCATTAAGGTTAGAAACAAAAGCTATGATAGTCTTTTGTTGATTGTTTTATGATGAACTTAGACCCTATCTATTAGGAAAAAACCTTACAACCTTACAGTCCAAAAGCCCCACTACTGCTGCTATTTATATTTATGATGTGTAAATTATTATCATTATTACATGTAAGCTATTGTTGCCATTTATGAATTCTACAGAATAGTTGAAATACATGCAGTATAAGCGCAGACATCCTGTATCTTCTAGATTCATCTATGCTATTGAAGAGATCTTCAGGGAGCAGCTTCTTGCTTTGAGGTTTAGTTCTGTAGGATGGCTCATGCCTGTATTTTTCTGGGAACTCTGACTCTCAACATCAGTAATGCAATTTGCACTTGGCTAGGGCCACTTTTGCCTCCATGTAGTGTCCTTTTAGCCCTAGGGCCTAATTACAGTTTTTCTTACATGTGCATAATGGGACTTTGGCCCAGTAAAAAGTTTCTCTAACAATGTGAGGAATTTACTTTAGTTAAATGAAAAAGTGTCTTTACAGCATTAAATTCAAAGTCTATATAGTATGTCCCATGGTATGACACGAGAGTATTGATGAGGATCTTACAGGGTGCGCAATTTGCTAAGTGTGGCATTACCTACGTACACAAAAGTCAGTATCATGTAGTCTTTGAAATTTCCTTTTGGAAGTAGCCTCTGGTGTGAACTCTACAGCAGAATTACATCCAAGTTTGTCTTAGAGGGAACTAGAATTTTTTGTGAGAAGAGAGCTCGTGAGTAAGTTAAAAATTAAGCAGTATGGATAATCAAGAGACAAAGACACAGGGGACTTAATTTTCTTCAGTCTATACTACAGTGATATCTCTCTTTAAGCTGAAAGGTTTGTAACACAGGACTTATAGTTGGATAGAGCTGGAGTAAATAGAGTTTAGGGAAAATGTGACCAAAGTGAAAAATAAAAAGTTAACAGTTTTAATATACATTCTAATTTTGCAACCACAGAAGATGATAATAAACTAGCTGTCATAATACTGGGTTTAAATTTAAAAAAAATCCAACTTGATGGAGTTTTAACGTGTTTACACGTTACTGTTCTAATAACATGATTCAAATGTTAAAAAAGGAAAGTCCCTATTTCCCTTCAAGAAGACCCACAGAGACCCAGGTATTTATATCTAGCGTTTGGTATTGTTCATGACACACTGCTTAGTGTATAATTTTGGTTCCATTAAGTTGATTGTACCTATTTGTTCAAAGAGTGATCCATCAAATGCATGGTGTGCATTGCCCTTGTTTGTTCCTGCTCATGGCATGACTACACAAGATTTCACCAAGTGGGAAGGGAGAGTTTAATTTTGTGTAATGATTAAAGAGACAAAGAAATCCACCAGTGGGAAGCTGTCCTTCCATGTCCTTTAAGATGGATAGGAAGAATCAAACAGTTTTTATTTTATCCCTTCTCCCTAGGCTCAGTTTGGAGTAGCTCAAGACAGATGTTCTGCTCTCTTGGTCCTCTGTGGCTTTCTTTTAGCTGAAACATTTTCAATACTACAAGAATTGTTCTTTTAGGGATACATTCTTCGAAATGTGGCCTACGTAATTATATTATTTTGGTTATCTTATATATACAACATTTATGTTTCTAAGTCAAGATACCAAAGTGCCAGCAATCATGTCCTGGAAGAGGCTGACTGGGTATGATCCGTGCACACTAGAGAGCTTTCTGTAGGGAAATTACTTGTGAACATAGTAATAGTCATACAGGCTATTATTAAATAGTAATTAGTCATACAGGCTTCATAGGGTGAGGCCTGGTTTTCTCTCCTCCTAAAAGAACTGCATACCAGAAGAGACCTTAGAAACTCAAAGCAAATCAACTGAGGACCATAAGCTCAAGTACACCGTCACTATTGGCACAAATTGGAACTGTTTCCAAATTACACATTGCCCACATAGCTGATGAATTTACATAATTCGAGGTTTTTAAATATATCTTCAGTAAATACCTGTCAAAAATGGTTTTATTAGAGTCGATCCTGACAGAAAATGGCTGACCTTCTGTAATCCTACCCTGCCCTGTTTTTATGATCCTATGATTAAAGTATAAATAACCTCAGGAGCAAGAAGCTTAAATTTGGATTGCAGCAGGGTTTTTTTAATGCCCAAATAACTTCAAAAATAAGGTAGCAGATAAAAGGTCACTCAGCATTCCAGAAGATGCATCCTAGTACAAAATCAAACTCCAGGTACATGACTCAATGTTTCTGTGAAGAAATTAGGTTTGTCAAGTGCTTCAACATTTGCAGGAGGCAGAACATTGACACTACTTTGGACATTGACTCTGAAATTCTGCTTAATTTACACTTCAAACATAAAAGCTTGTTAACAACCTTGCCCCAGCTGTAAAGCAATTGAAGGCTTCTGGGGAATATCCAGAGGCAGAACTGTAGGTACTCTAGACTAATTTGTTTTAAGGTTTATGAGATGTGTTAATCAAGCTGAAAATAAACCCTAACTGTATTAAATACTTCTCTTTTACCAGAGGAAATCTTGTACAAAAATTTTTGAGCTAATATAGTGGACTAACAATTAGAGTTAAGTTACTAAATTCCTGAATGTTCAGACTGTTACAAATTTGTTTCAACTTGAAATATAAGGCTATAATATAGAATTTAAAGTTACAAGCACTTTTAGTTTTAAGTTTGACCATCTTTAAGAGCTAATTTACCTATTTTCCATAACAGCTAGTGCTATTAGTTTGCAATCTATAACATCTATAAATCTGTACATTTAACATCTATAAATCTGTAAAACTTTATTGTACTTGATATTGTAGATATTGTACTTGAACTTAAAAAAAATTGTTATGTGTGAACAAATTCTTATAAGATAAAAATTATGACAAAGAGATGATATGAAAGGCTGAAAAATTCTATAAAACTTATCAGAGAGATAGTTTGTGGACTTCCTCCTTCTAAACTGAAGAAGTATGAAAGCATAATTTGAAACATTGACTATATTTACGGCATATAGATATTAGCTGAAAAATCTCAATTAAAATCTTGAAATGGCTTCAACATCGCTGTTTCTCTAATTTATTTGAGACAAATGATGAGTGTTGGAGGAATTTAAAACACTAGATTTTTAGATGACTTCTGTAATTTTAGGGTTTATATTTGAACAAGCTGCTTTTTTTTTTTTTTTTTTTTTTTTTTTTTTTTTTTTTTTTTTTTTTCATTTTTAGCAACACCTTTATGAAGTCTTCAGCTTTTTTTGAGAAATCTTTTATTCCACCTACCAAATAATTTTCTCAGCATTCATAGTCTGGTATAGTTTCAAAGACAGAGTGAATTCATTTGCAAATATTCCTTCTAGGAGAATTATTTTCCAACAAGGCTGGAAAGAAAGGGCTAACATTCATGCATCCTGGGATATGAATTTGCTCCCACTTTAGAATCCATCTCCAGTGCTGCATATTGCTTAGCTTCTCTTAATTTGAGAGACCTTGAAACATTAGTCATCAATGTTCTTTCAGCTATTTCACACTTCAATTATTATTTTTTTTCAGCAGTGTTTATTTCAACAAAACTGTTACAAAAAATATTAGGCTAAACAGACCTACAATGAAAACTGCAATGACTAATATATAGTCAGAATAAATGGCAGCTTTTGAATTTCAGTATAATTTCTTATGTATCTTCACTATCAAGGCTGAAATACTAATTAAGAAACAATCACACAGCACTGTCAGGTGTGCAATGGAGTAAGAAATTCCTTGGCTCAAATTAATTTAGGAAGGTATGATTATTCCTGAATTTTGCAATTTTTCTGTTCAGGTTGCACAAATCCATTACTTTATTTGTATTTATTATACTCTATTTATTAGAGATTTTAATACTGAATATAATTAATTAGACATGAAAGGTTGTTTTCAGGTCTTTTCCTAAAGATCTTGTTAACACTTTATTACAATTTTCCCTGTCTTTCTACAGAAATCAGATATTGTGGGATAAAAACAAAAATGGGAAGATTTTTAAAGGACCACTTAATTCTTTCAAGCTTTGAAAGATTTTTTTATCATCCTGGGGTTTGTGTTTGTTTTGTTTTTTTTTGATGATTCAGTTTTAAAGGAGATGAGTTCCTTCCGAATTTAATGTTTAGTCATAGTGTTCAAGTTCTTCAGGGAAAATAGAAGACCGCACAGACCATGACTCTAAAGAATGTTCTAAATAGAGGTAAAAGTAGGTATGAAACTCTTTTATTTTTGCCCATAAAATGCACACATAGTACAGTGAGAGCCAGAATGCACTGTATGATTCTGCAGTTTTGACACCAAATTGACCATTTAAACACAATGGATTTCAGTTAGTATAAAATCAGAAAGTTCAAAAAAATTCCCCACATATGTTTCAGCTATGGAATCTTTAACATTTCTGAAGAAAAAGGAGTTAATATACCAAGTAAAAATACCTAGTGAAAATATTGAGAGCTTCCTGTCCAACTTAATTGTTTCATTTCCATTAAGTCAATTCACATCTTCAGTGAAATTTGATGTGCTAAAGAGAGATTTTATGAGACACATATGAAACACTGTTGAATATGAAAGTAGATTGTATGTGAATATAGAAAGCAGAATGAACTCAGAAATACACATAAAATAGAGATGCACCATTTAATTTTGTTATTGCGTTTGAAACATCAAACAAACTTGTCGTCAAAATAGTATTTAGACTAGGGGTAGGGGAAGAAGAAAGACTGAGATACTGAAAGGGTTTTGGGAAATATAACTGGGGAGATGAGTCTTCAGAGTTTTTCCCTCAAAGAGTCTACCCTATCCTATAGTTTTGCATCTCCCTTCAGGTTGCTGTTTATCATGTTTAATATATTGTCTTTTCTTTCCATTATTTTTCGTTTTATTTAATTTCAATACTGCAAATATCTGAGCATGAGAGATGATATATTAATTATTTCCAGAAAGCATAATTATTGGGATTGTTGTCCCAGTAAGGGCTGAAAAAAGGCAAATAATTGAATTTTGACTTGTATATTGAACAAGCTACCTTTAAAAATTCAGATTTTTTTCTAAATTCAAAAAAGAAGAGTTAAGCCATTTTCATAGGAGTCTTTTATAGCAAAAATGAAAAAAAAAAAATTTCCCTGAATTTGCATCATAATCATTAGGACCAAAACAGAATTTTTTCTTCAATTTCCAGGATCAAATAATTCATTTAATATGATATTCAGAATAAAAATACAAATTTATGGCAGGTGAGTTAGTCATAGATGATAAACAAGAAACAGAAGTGTTAGTTGTAGCTGCTATTTTAAATGATGGTCATTTTGAGATCTGCAGTTTATTTAAAGATTTTGCTTTTTTTTGGGAATAAAAATAATAAATAAGTAAAGTAAAATTTAAGTAAAATCATACTTTTCCTTGTGACATATAAAGAAACTGATTATGATATTATCGTGCATTTAATGGTGACAATGACATATTACTTTTACTCTCTAATTACATTTTTATTATTATCATAACAAAACAACATACAAAAATAACATACTACTCTCTTTACACACATATTAGAGTACAGACATGGTTACAGTAGAGAAGATATCATATCAGTCTTTATTTATTTGCTCTGAAGAATGAAATATTAGGCATTAGGTTAAGACGACGTCAGACTTCAATGCCATTATTGTGATCCTCAAAACTCATTTCAGTTTCCATTTAAAGCTCAGTCAGTCAGTCCAGCATTTTTCTAGCACATAAGTCATATAAAGGTATTTGGAATTTGCTTTTTTTTTTAAAAAAACTTTCTCTCACTTTCTTAGCCTTCCTTCCTTCCTTCCTTCCTTCCTTCCTTCCTTCCTTCCTTCCTTCCTGCCTTCCTGCCTTTCTCCTTCAGACACTTCCTTCCTTCCTTCCCAAGATATGTAAGATATTAAGAAAGCAGGAGATATATCTTTCAGCAGTATAGAACAGCAATGGTCTAGAATGAGAGAAGAGAATATCATGTGTTTTCTTAGCAGAAATTGATGGAATTACTCAGAAAAAGAAAACAAAGAAATAGTGAATGTACATTTTTAGGAAATATTTTTTCTAATCAAGGTAACACAAATACTAGGGTCAGTATTGAACTCTGACCCATAATCCATGGTTTCTAACAGTTACCATGCTGGGCTAATCTCGCTGTTAAAGAATAGTCACAAGGCTGAGAAACTTTTCTTTATACTTGCCAATGAGAACTAGATTTTATATTTTCACATCTTACAGCAACCTCTAGCTATGAACATGTATGTTAATACTGATGATAGCAGATAATACAAATAAATCTAGATGATGGAGATGCTTTAGCAGTTTTTTTACTGCTAAGAAGAGATGACAATGGGGAAAAATTACAGAACAAAATAAAAATCACCAATACACAGCAAATAGGCTGGAGCTTGTTCCTATAGTAGTGGAAACATTTAATACTATTGATGTTCCTGGGGTCTCATTTTTATGATGCTATATGAACTATATGAGTAGTGTGGTTCAGAGGAGTCCAACAGTTGGGTGACAAGCATTAAATAACTGTTTCATGTTTAGAAATTTTTTTTCAAATTATCAGAAATAAAATAGCCCTTATTGAGAGAGACATACCTCATCAGTTCTACACTGTTTGCTTTCTGACCCCAAGAAAATGAAGTCACCCCCAAAGGACAGGATTTCTAAAGGAGAAATTCCCTATCATTCAAAATACCCTATCTCTGTTCTTCATTGACATGCATTCTAAAAACTGCAATAAAATCTTTGAGTTCAGTACATTTATTTAACAGATGTTCCCTAATGAGTCTCAGGGACTATTAATTTCTATCACAGGCTGTTTAACACAGTTTTCTTTTGATACTGGGAGGCCAGAAATCTACTGTAGTACTATCTAGAGCTTAGCAACTGAAAGCTGTGAAACATAAATCCTCTTTTGTCTCTAGAATGGAATCCTTAAATTTTCTATCAGTTCAAATAATTTAGATATTTATAACGAGGAACTTCAAGAATTTCAGTACACATTGTTTTGATCTTATTTACATCATAAACAATTTCTGTATACTTCCATTGTGTAGAAATGTGTTGGTTTGTTTGGAGTTTCATAAAAGGCTCAGCTGTCTGAACTTTAACCTGTGTATTCATTATCTGCCTTGTTTCTTTTGACATCTCTGGTTTTTATAGCTCAGTATTAGAGGAAAATACTGCAGCAATACAGAAACACCAAATTCAATTGTATTTAAAGCTCATAGTCAAACGTTGCACAAGAAACAGCACGATAAATGTGGAACTGTAGACTGTATATATGAAGGTTTCCTCTTTGTCGTTTGGCCATGTCTTCTGTTCACTGCTACACAGCAGCTCAATTTCACTAGAATAGAACACCTGCGACACTTTTAGCATCTGACCAGGTCAGAAGGCTGGGTCAAGTGCTTAAGCACTGAAAACATGTCTGAATCATGCTGGGCTGAGGTATTCATAAATCTACCCAAGCTGTTTGGTAGGGTGTTATTTAAAAAGAGAGCATCCCCACCTCTTGCTTCTTAAATGAAAGAGACTTAAACTCTCGTTTCTTTCTTGGTGTGCTTTTGGCATCTCAGTGAAGTCTGTAAATGCAGAGTGGTTTTACAGCATTGCTTGTCAGCCATATCCCTCAGGACATTAAGATCTTGTCAGCCTATTTTCTAATTCCAGTGGGTCTTGTTTCAAGAGTAAATAATCTGACTGCTCTGATAGGGGAAGTTATATCTACTGCTACAAAAGCTCTGGAGAAAAAATTCAGATCAAAAAGGGAAGAACTTACTGAATTTATGTAGACAGTTACCAGGTGTCATCACAATCACAAAAGCTGGATTGAAGTAGTTAAATATAACCAATTTTTTTCTTTCGGTCTGACCTAAATACTTTTAATTAAAAACACTGTGGGACTTAATTTTGGTCCCTTCTGCACTAAATAGAAATTAACAGTGTAAAACATCATCAATAATCCACTAAAACTGGTTTATCATAATATCAAAGCATTATTTTATTTAATGCATCTTACTCTTTCAGACCTACTGGGACCTTTCTGAAACTACAGTCAGGGCTTTTATGTGTAACAACATATTAAGAGCTTAGTCCATTACACCTTCATTATATTTTTAATGATAAATTTAACGGAAAGCTGAGTGACATCTCAAAAGTCAAACACAAGTTACAGCAACTAAACAATTAAAACTTAATGCATAATTATCACAAACAATCGTCACTGAGCTTAACTCCGTGGATCTGCCTTGATCTATGTCACCTGAAGCTCTGCACTTTGAATGCTGTTTTTAGCTGCTGTTTTGAAGTTGCATAACTGGAGAAATACTTATAGTCACTCAAGTTATCATTCATTTCTTTAAAGATGTCCTGTAATTAAATAATTGCCACCCTAAAGGTTTTTAAATGGCTATTTTTGAAATTATTTATTTTTAGCTTTGGCAGCAGAGTTCATTAGCATAATATGAGCGCTTCTCAAATTTTAATTACTTCATCTTTATGACGTCTATAAGATGTCCTTGCTTGACATAGCATGAAGATGGGGCCAAATTTTCAGTGTTTGCTTATTGTGACAAATATGAAACAAGCAGAAAAACAAGTAGAATTTATACAATCAATAATTTTGACCAACTGGAAAACTAAAATCTTACAAATATCTCTGTTTACTGACATTAATAATTTCTATACTTAAAATATTTTTGTTGTAATATGTTGTTGTAGGGTTTTGTCTTTTGTTTGTTTGTCTCGGGTTTTGTGTTGTTGCTGTGTGTGACCCAAGAATTGCTCAAAGTCTCAGTTTTTCCCAGCCTGTTGCAGAAGAACATTCCAAGAACTCGTTATTCTTGTGTTCAAGGATTGTTTATTGTTTGTTATCTAGAACATTGTGGGTCTGGCCTGCAGAGGTCTGACTTCCAAGCCAAAATGAAGCAGACTGACACCCTCTGGGTGGTGTTTATCTTTTATACTAAAATCTACGTATTCGTTATTTACAATAGTTTTACAATACCTATCTACTTTATTAGACAGTTTTAATTACCTTTACTCTAAACCTATCAAAATGTTCCACGATCACTGGAGAATATAGAGGCTAAAAGACAAAGAAGAAGCCCAGGGACACACCCAGAGTTCTCCATCTTTGTCCCTTAAGCCCCCATTATAAAACTCCTAAAAATCTACATTTTCACCCTTTGACAGGTTAGCTATGACTCTACTCAAACTCTAGTGTTTTGTAATTCTTCATACAAAGTTGGAAATTTTTTTTTCATGGGCTCAAGTCAAATGACTCCGTGCCAGGGTCCCTGAGACCCCTGACAGGGTCTCTGATCACCCAGGGCAGTCAGAGGAATGGTCTGAGTTCCGACATATTTGCTTGTTTGTGCTTTTATTTTTTAATTCTGCAAGCCTTATGCTGACCAATGTTTTCTTCTTGCACACACAGGGTAAAGTTTAATTGTATTTAAGAGACTTCTTTTACTATTTTATTAAGACTGTAACACACTTTAAATTAAAGGTATAAAAATAGTTTAAGGCAAAACATATTATTTCATATTGCATCCTGCATATTACATCATGGGTTTGACTTTGGTAAGGACAAATAATTTTAAAAACTGTTATAAGTCACTGCTATGCAATTTCACAATCTTTCTTATCACATTATGCAGTTATGTTTCTACCGTGGAAGAGTTTTCCATAAAAATATAGTTAAACCTTCAAAAAAATAGCTGGAAGGTTGGTTTTCTGTTTGCTAATTTTGATTTATAGCAAATAGGACTGTTAATTTTCATTGATTCCAATTACAACTGAAAAGTTAACACATTCAACAAATTTTATAATGTTAATCATTAATTCAAGTCACACACTAAGTGCTGACTAATCAAATCACATCATGCCAAAGGCAAAACTGAACCTGATAATGAAAATAATATTAATCTTTCAAGACATAAGGACTTAAAAGTGTAAAGTCTAAAGAATCGTGCAGTTTGACTCTATCTGGTCAAAGCAAGAGAAGCGTGTCTGTCAGTACTACAATATTGGATAAATAAAAGCAGAATAATCTCTCTTAGCTACCACTCACTAACAGCAAAACCCACAAACAGGTTACTACATCGCTACTTTTTTCCCATCTCCTTCTAGAGAATGTTACTGAACTTGTACTAGAACACCAATCCTAAAGCTTATTTGTCTTAGATATAATGAAAAACTGAAATGATCTAATGTCAGTCTTTTGTCCAACACTCATTAGATCATATACTGATAAAATATTGGTATTTTAGAGGCTTAGAACATTATTTTTTCTGTGTTCTAACTTTCATATTTATATATATATATATGAAAATTTGCGGTGACAAAATTTATGTTTTTCCAGAAGGCAGAATATGTCTAGAGCCATTTTCCTCAAAATGCAGCTATTAATAGAAATCGAGTTATCCTTCTTTTTTTAATTTCCCAAAGAGATATAGGTCTCCCTAACCTAGGACCTTGTCAAACTAGAATCACAGAATCATGGCTCCCTAAGGTCAGAAAAGCTCTCCAAGATCATCTAGTCCAACCTTTGGTGGATCATCATATTTGTTGACTACATCAGAGCGCTAAGGGCCACACATCTCGAACACCTCCAGGATGGTGACTCCACCTTTCTCTGATGTTTGTTCCAATGTCTGAAAACCATTTAAGTGAAGAAATTCCTCTGATATTCTACCTGGACCTTCCCTGGTGCAGCTTGAGTCCATATCCTCCTGTCCTGTTTCTGGCTGCCTGACAAAAGAGGCCAAACCCCAGCTGGCTGCAACCTCTTTTCAGGTAGTTGTAGAGAGTGATAAGGTCTCCCTTGAGCCTCTTCTTCCCTCTCTGCTAAATGATGTTCCAGCTTTTAACAAAGAAAAGAAAACTAGCTATCCAAATGCCTTATCTGCTTACAGTTGTTTTCTTTGAGTGTGTTAGATGCTGGTTTAATCCCCTTGTTTCTGAGCTGGACCTTGAATTAAAGTCTTATGCTTCCTGACAAATAATCTATTATGGACAAAAAAAAAAAAGATATCACTTTGAGTTAGAATTCTACAGACATTAAAGCATTATTTTTAGCCATCTAACATGTCTCACAGAGGAGGTACAGAGGAGGTTAAATGAGGAAGTTTTAATAATATTTTCCAGCATTCTGCTGAAATGGCACAGTGAATAACAAATCCTTTCCTTGGTAGATACAGCCTGATTCTAAAGAAAAATACCAAGAAGCATAATAGTCATCTTCTTTTTGTTTGTGAAAATAAAGGATATCCATTCAGAACATCACATGACATAGCATAAATATATTTACACCTCTAAGATGGGACTCTATCCTTCTTGTCTATAATTGTTTGTCAGCAATATTCCTGGTATTTGTGATCATGTTCGCCTTGCACTATTGAAAAACTTATAGAAGATACTATCACTTCATTCCAAGGTTTCATCTACATTTCAGCAGTGTATTACTAGATCTGGTGCAACAGATGGGGAGAAATGTGCTACTTTTTTTTTTTTTTCTCTCTTCACGCTTGTTATTGTGCCCTAGATCATCTAACACATTTATGCCTTGTCTTTAAACATAGGATTTCAAAGGCATTTTTGAACTTGGTGGGGTGTTATTTAGCCCAAAGGGGGAAAAAGCCCCAATTTGTAGGGCCTTGTAGATACTTGATGGGGTTTTAGTCAGAGTCAATTATTTAAAGACTTGAGATTGATATTTTTTTTAACGTTTGTAACAATTTTAAAGTTTTGGGTTTTTGACATCAGACAGGAATAACTGGTGCATAGATAAATAGTGCTCCAATGCAATAGGCTTTTAATACCCATTGCTGCTCTACTTCATTACTTATAGCATGAGTCTTCATTTAACAAACAGGCAGATGTGAGTCATTTTCAGCTTATGGGCAACAGGTAAACAAGCAAACAAAAAAAAAACAATAATGACCTAAAGATGCCTAATTTTGGTTGTATGGTCCAGAAGGATATTATTGTCTAAAACCTTTGCTTTGCACACTGATATCCAGTGTAAAGAACATGTATAAATATGAGCAGTTATTAGATGAGGCATTAGACTTCATTCATCTCTTCACAATTACTTTTGAGTCTAGACTGTTCACACTGCCTGTACAGCTGGGTTTAAATGAGTCCTGTCCCGTTCATCTATATTTTCCTATTTGTTCTATTAAATCAGTCAATAGATCAATCAATAGGTCAGTCAGCCAAGTAAATCTCAAACTTTCAGTCAGCTCTTCAGTATGCAATATCAGATAGCAGACTTAGCTTAAAGCTCCAAGGTCTCCAGGCCTTCCCAAAGACAACATGCAATTTATGTGGCTGTCATAACTTTGAATAACCAACCTATTTTGATTTTTTTAAAAGAAAAATAACAACCCAAGAAGTAAAGATTAGATCTTAAAATTCAATTTGCAAATTACAATAGCTATAATAGGAGAGTCATTCCATGTTTGTTCGTTGTAGCTACATTTGCTCAGCAAGTCTAATGACTACTTGAGCTAGCATTTAAAACGGGTTAAAAATAGTAAAAAAATAATAATTGCAGAAGACCAAATTTTTAGAATTTATGTCTTTTCATCAATCAGACCAGGAGGCTTTTCTCAGGAAGTGTATTGAAGAAACAGTCATATACATATAAACAACATATACATATACATATACATATACATACATGCATACATACATACATATATGTACATACAAACATACACACACACACACACACACACACACACACACATATGTATATATATATATAAAAATAAATATATATAAATTGATTGCATGGACCTGGAATAAGTTAATAAAATTTTCAACAAAAATCATGTCAAATACAAATATAAAACCTTAGGGTAATTCATCTTTTTTGTTTCTTAATCACTTAAGTGGACTGTTTACCTTCATACTTTCCCTTTGATTTTGTTTTTGGGTTTTGAATCTTAACCAGTTCTCTTTCATGAATATGTTTGGAAATAGGTGAAATTATCAGCTGTAAATCACAGAGTCCTGCCCAACAAATTCCTTCAGTTTTGTGATAGATACTTATCCCTTCACCAATATTGTTAAAAAAAAAAAAAAAAAAAAAACATTAAAATAAATAAACAATAAAAGTCCTCTAAACAAACAAAAATCACAAAAATCCAAGCACATTTAACTGCACATATATGATGGCAGAAATTTCTCTAGGATCAGTGAAAGAGATACACCTGTTTCTATTGGATTTCTGGTTTAGGTGTCATAAATATAATGCCTGAGGTTTCAGAATTTTTAATATGTTTCATATATTGATGACACTGGAACTTGGTTGATTGATCAGTTTCAATTATTGATTGAGTTGCTCAATGCTTATTTCTGTGCATAAAAAATCACTGACTTTCAGCTCAAGCTAGTCAATTGCGTTTCCTCTCATCACAGTTATGAAGAAAGCAAAAATAATCCTGCTTTAACCATGAGTCATTGATCTAATACGGTTTTTTTTGTGTCACAATTCACAGGTTTTTATTTCTGTAAGTAAGACAGTAAAAGTTAACTGATTTCAGTGTACACACTGTGACCTGCAAGTTTCACAAGCAAACAACTTATTAAATGCATTTCCATTATTGGTCAAAACTTAAAGAAGAATCAATTTTTGTGCCTTTGTTTCCAGAACTACCTTTTGCTACATCATGGGGTTTTTCTCATATTTTATTTTTCTAGATGAAAAACTGGATATTTTTGAAAGTTAAAGCTTTGCATATGTTCTCAGGTAAACTAATGTTAACTCTACTGCTTTGATACCATTTTTCTTGATTTAGAGTAGCAACTGCAAAGAGAATCAGGTCTTACCCTTTTATACTGCTTTAATGTCAAAGACATTTTCTCTCTGTCCCTCATGCTATATTTTTACTCTTTCTCATGCTGCTGTCTTTTTCAGGATCTTATTCCACAAACTGCCTCTCACAGCATGTTGCTGAGCTGGACAAAGATATTTTCATCACCATGTCTACACTTAATGTCCTAAAGTCACAGGAGATTGAAAGGAAAGTTGTGAGATAATTGCTGTGACCTATTTACTGCAGCCTCCTACTCACTGTTATACTCCTGTAGCAATGTTTTCTGTAGGGTGAAACAACGAAAAAGAAATGGACTCATTACAGTGAGAAGACTGAAAACCACAAAAAACATTCATTCATTGAAGTGTGGGACTTAGTAGTAATATAACATCTGAAGTAGTGAAGCCTCTATACTAATACAGAAACAGGCTTTAATGTTTTAACAACAGCTTGCTAACTTTCTGCCATGGCATTAGATAAATTCCCCTTTTCTTTAGATTGCTCCTTTCTTTAACATGCATAGCCCAACTGGGACAAAGTGAAGCTCATAATCCTGTACAGTGGTTGTCTTGTTGGCAAAGCAATACCACTCACAAAGGGTTTAATGTAATAAATAGGTAATGAAATAGTGTCAATGGGCATATATTTTCAAAATTAATTGTTTTAAATATTGTTATATTTTACAGAATTTTGAATGCCACATAAGGCATTGCTTTCATGGTCACTCCCTTTTAATTAGAGCTGGATGTTGTTGTCACTTAAAAATATTATGTCTCTAATTACTTAGTGTCATATAAACAAAGAGTAAACGAACGAACATCCTTAGTATAAGGACATAAGTATAGAGCTTATAATCAAGAAAGAAAGAAGTAAAATCAAAATACCTGTTTTCCAGGATACAGTGTAATTCAGTTATTCTTCATTCCATAGGAATGCATGCCTTCAGTTACCCTTGTAAAAAGTTAGGAGGGGGACATAGGCTTTATAGAGAACTTAGAAATGAGCAGGAGTGCTGTGAGTGGAAATCAATATAAACACAGTATGGAACGAGGCACACAATGGTACTTTGGCAGAGGTCATCTGTAGACTGGCAAATCAGACAAGCAACAGGATGAGCAGTTTCTCTAGCATTTATTTCTAACAAGAGTAATGAAATTGTTTCTGAGCAGTTAAAAAGGTGCAGCTTGATTTCCTGTAGCTCACTGAACTGTGCTTCAATTCAGATCCTCTGACATACATCCTGTATCTATATTTTTCCTTTGAAGTACTTCCCACACTTCCCTACATTTTTTCTCTCTGACCTTTCACTTTCTTCCCAGGACTTGCTCATTCATTCATTAATTACCTGTTACATAAGAAAGCATACATTTTGATCCATTTGCTATTTTTTGGCTGCTAACAGGCCAAACAGAACAGAAAATTGACGAGATTGAGCCTTTCTCAGACTGGAAATATACTGGCCAGGCTCTTCTTTCCAGCTACCTGGCTGATGAAAGACAAAATAAGTAGTCTTGAGAGTTTCACTCTTCTCAGATTTTACAGAAATTGGTCAATCATTTAAAAAAATATTGTGAAAAAGATGATAAACATATGGACAGGTAGATAATTAATCAAAGCTTCATTTAATTAAGAATTTTTATAAAAACGAATTTATCTTACTCAATTTTAAGGAAGACAGTAAATACAAGATGTCTCATTTTATGCCTTGTGTAATGTCATTACAAGTGATACACAATTATTAACATTTAAAATAAACTAATTACCTGAACTAATTTTATTTAAGATCAACTAGAACCTCATAATTGCCTAGGTATGAATATATATCCTTGGGCTACTCTTGTTGTGTGAAGAAAGCATGTTGTAAACATGAATGTCTCTATATTTATTCAAAAGAAAGTTCTTCGAAATCTGTAGAATTGTGAAAAATTAATATTAGAGATAGCTAGATGTGAAGTTAAGAGCTGGGAAGTTTTGCCAAACTTTATTAAAAATTTTAGGAAAAGTATAATTCTGAAATCTGCTCTTTGATTACTGGGATAGAAAGGGTATGAGGGAAAAACAACAAGAATTAGAAAATTGTAAAAAACTTCAAATTAGAGACTTGAAACTACAGACAGATTAAGGTTTCCTTCTAAAGAAGCATTAGTTATGAAACAACTCTGAGTCAGAGAGCAGATCTCCACTTCTTCATGGCACAGAGAGAGACTGGAGCCAAATTTCCCTATGAGTCTTGGATTGTAGTAAGATAAAATTGTATTCTGAATATGTTTATAAATGTTAGTCATCTCGAAATGACACTGTGATTTCACTTGCACCACCTTTACATAAAAAGAAAACAGTTCTTCCAAGTAGAGCTATTGAATTATGCCAGTTAATAGATCATCATATGATACTGTAAATAAAAACAGCAAAGAAAATTCTTGGATTAAAAATGTAAGACTGTCAGATAGGTGTACAGAGAAGATCCTTTATCGACACATATTGCTATGGAAATTACTAGTCTACTACTGATAACATTTCTGCAGCATCTGTGTTTGTTTAACAACTCACTATTTTTTAAATGTATCAAATGCTGCAATACAAATTTCATACATAAAAGCAACTAAACAAAAAAACTTTTATTGTGTTTAAAATGTCAATAATCACAAAAGACACACATGAGTCTGATTCTGGAGAAACAATAATAATGTCCACAGAGAGTAAAACAGTAATCATTATATTAACCAAAATTTGAAAATCACTCCTTTGCAAGCAGATAATTTGTTTGTACACATAGTTTGGTAATGTAAGACAAGGATATACTCAAGCAAGTATTAATGTGAAAGAAGATTACAGTCAAAGGAGATTATAGTCCTGCAATCACCCGTGGGCATTTATGTGATTATGCAAAGATTTTTTTGTTAGTGTCAGAGGAATCTTAAAGGAAAACTACATGTAATGATGCACTTATAGATCCTTTTCTGGAGGGTTGCCCTAAAACTGGGAAGCAAGGGAGCACTGAAGAAAATTTTTCTTTAAATGAAAAATACAGCTGAGCCAGAATAGTTGCCTGTTTTATGGTCTTCAAGTACTTCAGTCTTATATCCAATACCAGAAAGAAAATTTCCTTTAAGCATATATCTTGTTATGTACTGTAAAGTAGTTTTCTCTTCTGTGAATGAGGCAGAATGGAAGAACAGAATAGAAGCAGAAGCTCAGAAGTGTCAGAAAAGCCTAATCACATGATATATACAATCCTTTGTGAAGTTTTTGCATGGAGAACATTAGAGTTAAAATGTGTTTTTAAATTATTTTATTTATTTTAATGATCAACATAGATGTTCTGTCTGGGTATACTAATGGTTCTTCAATTTAAAACAGGCAAACAAGCAAACAAAACCTTCAAAAGTTACAGCTGAAGCTCTCCACAGCTCAGACATTACTTACACAGTTCATTGCTTTATTGTTCTCATCAACCATAGAATGTCTGTAATATTTTCAGTTAATTTCTTTGCTGGATATTGAAGTAGAAAAGTGCAACAGTAAACGTTGCATATTATAAAAAAAGCGTAGGCTATAAAGGCACCAGCTATAAAACATGACATTAAGCATCTTTTACATCACTGTGTGCTCAGCAAAAGTCGGTCTGTAGCAAATGTTTCTAGAGTTATTACCTTATAGCATGAAAAATTTGGCTCATTGAGTTTAAGACCAAAAAAACAGAACACTTCTCTGAATGACAACTGGATAGAAGCTGCTAGATACATTGGTTGTAAGGAGATCAAAAACAGTGTTCCAAAGCAAAAGCAGTACACTAACTTCAAAAATAGAAGTGCTACTACCATTTAAAAGGGCAATATTTCGAACAAGGTTTTATTAGATAAGAGGCAGCTTGATCTGTGCTTATTTGGATAAAAAGTAATTTCAGTGGCTGTGAAGGTTTATTGGATTCTGCTGATTTAAACACACTGACAGTAAAGAAAAATTTGCTGAATGTACCTGAGATACAGACTTACAATGCAGTGGATGTTCAAGATCCTGAATAAAATGAAAGGTAAGAAGCTGAGAGAATCTGAATAATCTGCACAACTTAATGGTGTTAGAAGTAGCTACAGTAAAGCTGAAAATTTCTGAACAATCTATTCACCAATTAAACACATTCTCTAAAATGATAAAGTATGATGTAACTGTATTACAAACTTACTGCCAAGTTACACCACCACTGCTTGTCACAAACCCATTCTGAAGCTGTGGCTCAGGACAGAGGCAAAAGCAATGTGAGTACTGGAATCAGATTGGTGCTATTAAGGTTCTTCTCATGAAACTGTTTCGAATATATTTGTTTAAATGAAAGCCAGAGGTTCTACCCTTCTTACAGGAAACTTCCTATGTGTTCACTTGTAATGACACATGGATGACTACAATGGGCTGTGCTGGCCAAAGTACTAGTATGAAAAAGCACTGTCAGCTAAATGTGTTGTGTGCACAATCCTGATCCTAACTCCAGTATTATTACCTGTGGAATCACAGTCTTGTAAGGCAAAGGTTTTGTGTGAATACCCAAACTAAGAGCAGGATGGAAGGAGTGGGATTGAGTGTACCACCAGATCATGACACAGCTCACTGGAGCCCAGGCTAGCTCAGAGGACAGCAGCGCTGCACCAGAGGTCAGACTGAGAGACTTGGGGCAGTTCAGACTGAAGAAGAGGAGACTACAGAAACCTTCAAACAGCATTCCAGTATCTAAAGGTGATCTAAAAGAAAGCCGGAGAGGGACATTTTACAGAAGTAGTGGATTTAAACTAGAAAAGGACGGATTCAGACTAGAAGTAAAGAAGAAATTTCTTGCACTGAGAGTGGTAAAGTACTGGAATAGGTTGTCCAGAGAGGTGGGAGATGTTCCATCTGTGGGAAGATTCAAAGTCTCATTGAACAGATCTCTAAGCAACCTGGATTAGAAGATATCCTTGCTCGTTGCAATGGGGTTGGACTAGGTGACCTTTAAATTCCCCCTCCAACCAAAACTATTGTTTCTATGATTCCATGAGATAGTCCCTCATATGAAATACCAATTTATGGTGAATGGTAGCTAATGTGTACATATATGCATATATATATGCACATCTATAAACTCTGTTCCCTCTAGGTCAAAGAAATGAGAGAGATTATCTTCCATTTTCTATCCTTTAGCAAGTTTTTAAGAAAAATAAGATTAATTACTTCTGGAAGATGCTTATCTAATATCTGTTTGGTAATTTAGACTTGAAGACTGACATTCAGATGACCCAGAGTAAAAAATATGAATATCATCCTTCATTTTTAAGCATCCCAGGTGCTCTTTTCCTTTTACAGTTGCCCAGTGTCATTTGTGATGCTCTAAGCCTTGGTCTCAAGATCCCACATGACACTATCCAGCCCTGAACAGGTAACTCAAATACTGAAAGCTCCCACATAGTGACTATCCCTGGTCAGTTGGAAGGCTCCTTTAAGGCTCAGTGAGATTCATCAAGGGAACAACACAGAAGTTCTACATTTCAAATATTAATTCCCAGTTTTCACTGCTGTGCCACATAACAGCAAGGTCCCAAGATCTGTGTCTGTGTGTTTTCACAGTTTTCACTGACTTCACAAGTATTTGTTTGCAAGAATGTGAGACCAGAGTTCATGACTTTCTTTAATTTTNNNNCCAGGGTTTTTTTTTTTTTTTTATTTTTTTTTTTTTTTTTTTTTTTTTTTTTTTTTTTTTCTGTAAGGATTGAGGGCATTGGATCTATAGCTAAAACTTAAATCTCTGTTTAGTTTGGGTCTATTTTTTTTTAAGTAAATCCTTTTTTCCTGTTCTCTACTGCCTGTATCTCCCTTCTGATGCTAAAATAGTTTAATTTTTCATTGTAGACAGACATCTATATTTATCTAAAAGAACACTTAGGCTTTCCAGCAAGTTTTCATGAAATCTGTATATCTTCCAGAACTGTTTGATTGCTTTACAGCATTACTCATGCAGGGATCTGAGTCATGGCTGACCTGTGCTTCTTGCAGGTCCTTGAGGACCAGCACGCCCATGGTGATTGTGGAGTCCTAAGACAGGGCCTTGCTTGGGGTTCTGGGTTGCATCTCTCCCCCCACACTCTCCTTCGTCTCCTCTCAGGTGCCCCACGGGCAAGGACAGGGTGTGTCCCCATAATGCCTGGGGCTCTACTCTAGCAAAAAGTCAGATTTGTGGTGCTACACATTTTGTATTTCATGAAGCAAACAGGTTTGACAGAAACAGAGGAGAAGGCTATACAGTGATGCAAAAGGCAGTGTTCAGAAATATGCAGGAAAGGTTTACTGAGAGTTTTAAATTATTCATCAGTGTCAGCACACTTGACTGCCCTGCTAAAATGCACAGGCATCTATGATGAAAAGAAACATCAATCCTGAACAGGAAAGAGCAAATAACAAATTTAAGAAGCAAGTTTTCATACAGTTTTACAGATAATTCAGACACAAATTCTTGAAGCAGAAAAATTACTGTTGAATGAAATAAAAAAAAAAAATAAAAAAGAGTAAGGGGCATGCAATTGTTGAGAAATAACACCTTCATGTGCACTAACAGTGAAATTACTTTGGGTGTTATCTCAGTTACCTGACTGCAAGATGGGGACATTCAGAGTAGTTACATGTTTTTCCTTTCTTTACTGAGCATTTTATATAATTTTTTTAGTGATTTACTCAGTTTTCTAAAAAATTCATTCCTGTATAACATTGAGTTGAAGGGAACTGGAAAATAATGAGAATATTTTATCAAAATTTTTAATGAACTGGAAACAATTTGTCACACTGTTGAACCTCTTGCTTCTATAGATTTCAGTTGATTATGTAAAGAAAAAATAATTTCAAAGGCTGGAGTAACCTGAAACAGATACTATACTTAGTTGGACTAAAACATAGGAAAATCCACAAAACTTCCATCCTTTCCCACCCAAAACTTCTTTTTGCATAATATTTGAGGATACCTTTACATTTTCCTCATCTTTCCCACTAAATCACATGAGATGATTCTTGGAGGCAAGCTTTGAGCAACTTATTTAATTAGCACAACACACCTTTGGGTCTTCTTCAGAAGCTCCATTTAAACTAAATGACCCTGACATATTGATTAATGAGCTACACTAGGCAGACAGAAAGGAATTAATTTTTCATTTGAGATCTTCCAGTAAGATGTCTCAATGAAAAGAAGGTATTTTATCTTGTACAAAGCCATGATATTGGTACAACACTTGGGCCATGGAGGACTCTCCCCTAACTCAAGGCAGACTAGTGACACAGAAGATTAACTTGGAAGTGACCTTTAAAAGTCATCTAGTTCTCCACCACCCTGCAATGAGCAAAGCCATTTGCAACTAGAATAGGTTGATCAGAGCCCTGTCTAACCTGACCTTGAATGTTTCCAGGGATAGGGCATCTACCTGAAACCTGATCCAGTGTTTCACCACCCTTATCATTAAAAAAATTAGTCCACATATCTAGTTTGAAGACAGTGCTGATACAGGTAGAGATTCCAAGAAGTTTTAAGAGCATTTTGTAAATAGCAGATGCACTGTAGTCAGTTGGAAATATAATCATTCAGATTACAAATGTGGCATCAGGATTGACCTGGTAAAAAACATGACAAGCAAGGAACACTGAATGTGTTTTAATACAGTCAGCTGTAATTTTTAAGCCACAGCTTGCTTAAGCCACTGATCTGCTCTATCCCATATAGGTTTTAAATACCACCTTGGGTACTACAGTGCACTTCATTTGTATCTTGAAGTTATATGGCAAGCCAAAATATCTTCTTATCCTGCATGTACAAGTTCCTTTTCCCACCACCTTTAAGGATCTACCGGTGAGTGAGCTCAAAGTACTCCCTCAGCCATCCAGCCCTGTGGGTGAGCACTGGCCATGCTCTTCACTTGGTGTGCAGTCATGCTATTCCTGCACAGAAGGTATGCTCAGCTGGTGGTGGCTGGAAGTGCTTGAAGCAGTTGGAAGAGACTGTGAGAGAAAAAGCAGACAAAAAGGCAGAAGCAGATGGAAGTTTCTGCTACTAAGCTATAGAAATATATAGAATACATTGGACTTTGATGGCTGTCAGTATTCTCCTGCCTGCACAGCAGAAGGATGAACAGCTCTACTGAGAATCAGGCTCTCCCTGCTGAAGTTGTTGCAGGGATGGATAATTCTCATATGTACTTTACCATAACTCAAATTTCATGTAACACTTCTCGTCCAGCCAGACTATTGTAAATTTGCTTCTGCTTACACAGCTGAGAAACTTTGAGTTGGGTCTTCCTTAGGTGTTCATGGACATGTAGAAATAAGCTTTGTATTAGTGACATGATCTCACCTAGCTTTTAAATTTCCTGTTATTTTATTCACATCTCTTATAAAGTACAGTGGGCTCAGAACTGACCACTGTAACTGAAAAGAAATTGAATTTACTGTGAAAACTTTTGTGCAAATATTAGCTCTTTGCATAATGAAAATCAAAAAAGTAATGATATTGCGAATTGCTAGTAAGAACATCATTATGCCATTTTATACATAAAAAATAAATAATCCATTTGCTCTTCTCTTTTTTGGGTCACATTATTTCAAAAGATACAGAAATGAAGAAGGATGAAAAGATGAAAATGCCAGCATTTTTCCTGTGAATTTATGGATACACAGCCTGTCAGCAATGGCAATGGGAAAGTAGTTGTCGTGGGTGCACTGTGTACCTGCACAGCATCTGTGCAGGAAATAATTGGATTGCATCCAATGATAACTTGCTAAAATACAGAAGGTGGTTAAATGTACTTCTGGTGAGTGTATTTGTAAATGCTTACGATATTTTTTAGTTGCTGTATATATTGTATAGGACCACTGCTGATCTCCTATTTAAATTCTTGTCATAACATTATAAAACCTCTTATTTGGGTTTGTGGTACAAGATGTATAGACTGGCTGTACAGACCACCCTTTCCGTTTTGCCCTCAAGTATGTATTCATCTTTGTACATAAAATGAGGGATCTAGAGTGTGAATAAAGTCATATATATCTAAAATGTGGATGTATAATATTGCCATGACCCAACTCTTTCTATAAAAAAAACCAGAGGTCTTCATCTGTAAACAATAGATGAAAATAATTTAATTTATATTTTTATTTTTATTCTGTCTGGCTTATTTAATATTTTTCCCAAAATGAACATTCTAAAGAATTACCTTGTAAGCTTCTTGCCTTATATTTTCCCAGGGAAAAAAAATGGAATTAGTATGAACTTTTAATGTTTTTTCCCTAATGAACAAACAGAAAATATTACTTAACCAGCCACTAATTCATCTAAAGTCCTTTATAATTAGGGGCAATTCAGCCAATAAAGTTGTTGGTTCTGAGGGCTGTTCTCCAATCCAGAAGTAAATGTGTCATGGCTGAAGAGCTGTATTGTTCTGGGGCCTTTACTGTCAGCACTGAGAGGGAGCTTGACCCTCTTGCTTAAGTGTAGACTTCTAGTGTTATTTGAAGTGTTTCAGGCTGTCTGGGCTATCTACAGAATGCAAACAGGTATGATCCAGGGAGATCTTCATAAAACAAACTAGCACCCACAGGCCAGACAGGTTTCCTGGAGGCAACTTTCATGGGGTTGTTTATGTTAGGGAACTGTTTCTTCCCTTAACTCTCCCCTGAATTGGAGCAAGAACTTAGACACCTTTGTGCACAAGTATCTTAAACCTTAATCAAAGACTTTTAGTGCAGCTTGGGAGGCTGTACTATATTTTATATGACCTCCACCTGGTGCGGGTCAGCTGTAGGTTCTGTGCCAAGTCTGCCAACCACATGCAGGAACTGTGGATTTCTTACTGTGTCTCATATTGCACTACATGCCTAGTTTGAATTACTCAATGAATTAGTTTAAGAAATTAATATTCCATAGGAAAAAAGTATTTAGTGCTACACCTGCTTTTCACTGGGATATCACTGATGCTTTGAATGGAAGATTAAGAAAAATCTCTAAAATTGCACAGGTGTGAATAAATCTTTTTGTTTCTACTCCAGTCTCAATTATTTCTGTTGTAGTGATTATTTCATAAGTTGATGACTGAGATTAATACATATGCTAAACTATGAAGTAAATTGAGACAAGAAATTTTTCCCTCTTTTCTTTCAGTAATTAAGTCTTTCCTGTATGCATTGTATCCTACTTATACTGACTTTCATTTAGAGCTGATGTTGGTCTGCTTAATATGGTTTTATTCAAATCCAACTGTTCTTGGAATTTTTCTTGCTTTTATACAGAAGAACAAATTTAAATACATGCAAAATCTGCAGAAACACCTGCAACACCCCACCACCACCCACACATGACAGAAGTATATTTCAGAAAGCTATAGTTTAGATGTTTAGTCAAGCTGCATAAATATTTTTATATTCCTTGCTGCCCACGTGAAGCAGCAAAGAATTTCCTTTTCAGCCTTCTATTTTTTTTTCTGGTTGCATAATTCTTGCTTCTCTTAACAAAAACTTCCTGGGTATGAAATACAGAGTGATAAGCAACTTAAAAGTTCATATTTATTCTCACATTTTTAGAGCACCCAGAAGCAGGGAGTGAGGGGGCTTCCCTGCTTTCATTTGGTAAAACATTTCATAGTCCATTTATTCCACTGAGGAGGATGTTACATCATAGCACCACTACCAGAGGCAATGGGATAATGAAGCAGCTACACTGTGTGAATATGTTTTTGAATTTCTCAATGAACCATTTAAGTTGAAGTCAAATAGTCCAGAATGTGCTTTTCACCTATTTATTTTAAGGTAAATTATTTATTTAGTCTACTAAAATAGGGATTGTATTTATTAAGCTTGGCCAGCAGGGCTCTCTCTTGTATTATATTTGATTTCAATCAGGTAATTTTAATTTTGTGTGCATATTGTCCTTTTCTAGGCAATTTTAACCCTGAAATGATAAAGCACTAGTCTTATTTATGGAACCTATTAGCAAGGAATTAGAATGCCTTTGGATTCCAAGTTACAATAGAAAGATATTTCCAAGAGTTTTTCCCTTCTAATTAATTTGATTCTTTTTCAGTGATGATGTGTACATGCAGTTAATGCCCAACACTTTTAAATGCCATGCCTCTTATGTAATTTAAAGAGGCAAAGTCATAAAATTTGAGTAATTGCCACTGAAATATCAAAATTTTAATGCATACTTTCAGGACCTCAGGGAAATCCTGATGGTTGTCCAGATGCCGCGAGTAGATAGATAGATAGATACTATGTCTCTAGCTTGAATCTGTGTGGGACAAGACTTAGGTCAGACAGAACACTGCTTCGAATCTTATGGTTTTTATAGAATGAATGCTAAATCAGAGGTTCCCCATTTTGAACAGTCAGGGTAGAGGATTATATACATAAAAAATCAGACCTAATTTCACTTTATACCAAATCAACTAGGTCCGTGAAGCAATCAAGGGCCTTCCTCTCAGGAGTCAGGATTACCTCAGAGCAGTTCATATATGTTCACTGTCCATATATGCTGTCTTAGCAAGTAAGATTTTAATTTTTTTTATTTTTTTTTTACCGCATAATACCACCACTGTCAAAGCTATTCCTGTGTATTTCTATGTGATCATTTTATAATGATATTTGAAAATAAGTACCTTAATAAAATATAGCACTTCTAAATGCATACAAAGAAAAGATTCTGTGAACAGGAAGATCTATGACTTAGTGGTCAATAGGAAGACAGTTACCCCATTTATCTCAAATGACTATCCAGGGCTTTTAAAAGTGCCTGTTTCTCCTCATCAGATACACCTATATCTTGCATTGACTAATGACATCTGTTTACATAATAAAAAATTATGTGATATGCTTCCATCTTCCTCTTTCTACAGAAATTTCCCTTTTTACGTCCAAAAATTATGTATAGACTTTAGAACACATATCCTTGTCATCTTCAGAAACAACTCTGTGATGGAACTGCAAACACCCGTGTGAGATAAAGGAGACAGCAGAGAAGACCACAGAGTCCCAAGAATACCTAACTCACTTCAGGATAAGTACGTTGCTTGGCAGCTGCTAAGACTGACATCAATTCTTTTGCAGGACAGGTGTCATTTTAATAGCTGCTGTCATAAAAGTGGGGTTTTTTTGCAGGTCAGCTTGCCCTGTTTGTTATTCCTATTGTTACTTTGAAGAACTACTTCCTTTGAGTTTCACATTGATGCAAACATTCAGCATTTGTAATGGCTTTCCTTCAGTTTTTGTTTTTTTTAACTATTTATTTTAAGAGGTATCTGTTGTCTTTTTATGGGGTATGTGCACATAACCTTCGTCTGTTGTGTTTATACCAACATCATAGAAAGAGATTTCAAGTCAGAACTTTAGAGGAGAAATTTTCAGATACCTATTCATGTTCTAGAATACAATTTATTCAAAATTCTAGAAAAACTTAGGATGGATTCCAGAATCTTGAACATCCATGCAATGTTTTTGAATGTAGATGTATAAGAAAGAATTTAAACACTTAAGTTTTCAAAGTCTGAAATTGCAGATATACATATAGCTGAATATATATATATGTATGTTAACTGTATATAACAGCAACCAATGATCCACGATTCAGCTCATCTAATTTAGATCAATCATAAGTTAGATTAGAGAGCAACCCAGAGCACAGAATAAGATAAATATCTTCTTGGTTTCTAGCTTTTTCCATCTACTGAATGCAGAACCAAGATGACTGCCTCTGAGGCTACTTGATATAAATGAAATTAATCCTTTCCTGATTAGTATTACAGTGATTCCACTGTAATATTTAAATATTGAAAGGATGCAACAAAGTTTCTTTTAAATATTGGATATAATAGAAAGAGACAGTGTAAATTAAGATTGAACAACGGTTTGAGTTAATTCTGAATCACAGGGCAGTCTGGAGATTCTTAATTCTTTGCCTTTGCTTTTAATTTCCTGTTAAGGATTATATCTGCACCCAGATCCAGAGATGATAAATAACAGAAAGAAAGGCTGTTATGTCAGAACTTCTAGCCATGAATGGGGCAAGACCAGAAATACTAGTCTTTTGTTATTATTATTAATAGAGTGAAAGGAATAACAATATTTTATTCTCAGGGTTTTTCTAATGGGAAGAAAATTAAGTTCCAATAAACCATGGACCTTTATTCAACCAATTCAAAATTGAATGCTTCCCACCTCATGGCCTTCTGCCATGGATTACTGAACATAAGCTTAATGACATTGACCAAAATGAAATTCCATGTAAATCACAAAACTTTATAGCACATCAGGCATCTCTAGCAGAAATAGGAGTTAATAGCAGACATTTCATTTCATTTTTTCCACTTTCCACATCAGTGCTGCACAATGCCAGGATTCATTTATGATTCTTCTTATCCCTATTCCTTCAATTCTACCAAGGTCAACATGATGTACTAGAGACAGTAACAACAAAACCCAACAGAAATCCCACAGTAAATTTCACTTAAAAATCAATCTTTATTATAAAATAACAAGACTATTTATAAAGGCTATCTCTGTAAAAGTATGATTAGTATTTAAGGGAACACACGGATATTTGTGAATGAAATTGTAGAAGCATAAAAATATGCAAACTGTCCTTCTATTCTTATTTATTAACATCAGTTAGTCCTAACATTTCATAACTGCAATTTCTTTTTGTAGAACCTTATATAAAATCAGTATAGGTTTATTTGAGTAAATCCATATTCATTCCGCAACAGTTTACACTTGCAAGACTACTTCTAGAGAATTGCAGGGTTGCTGGAAACAATAGGAGAGGAATTAGGATAACAATAAGGCTAAGAATATCACTGTCAATTTATCACCCTTTTACTCTTTCTCTGTTAGAAAAAAATAAAAGTGGAGGGGAGTCTGGCATAGATTCATAAGTTTAATATGGAAATTCAGGACTCCTCGAACTTCTGCCAGAAATGTGCACAGTCATGAGTGATATTCATATTAGATATATTTTTGTAGCAATTAGGTAAATGAGCAAATAGCATTCCACTTTAGCTTGACAATGGCTCACACCTTTAATTATATGCTTCCTATCACTAGAGAACCATATATTGACAGATTGGGGGGTTTTAAGTGCATGTTCTTTTAAGGTGCTTTAAGTAAGAGGTATGCAATTACAGTGAAAACATTAAAAATAAAGAAACAAAAATCAAACAAACAAAACAGAAAATAATCAGTTTTAAATAATCAGTTTATCAGATTATTTGTTATTAAATAACCAGTTTAAATAAAAAGCAGCAGTAACATTGTGTAGTCGTTCACTGATAAATGATATATAGATGGTATTGGAAATTTAAAAATTGTGATTGAATCTGTAATATTTTCTGCAGAACAGTAAGGTCACTATTGTATACCAATGACTCTCCAGGTCATAACTTCTCAGATTCTTTTATCTTTACACATATGTTCTTCCAGGCTGATTTCTGTGGTAAATAGTTTCAGTTCTACCAAGACTTCACAAAGTACACTTCAGAGATAAAATTGATTTCAACTCTGATGGTGGCCTGGCTCTGCCTTGTGACTAGTACTTCAAAGTTCAAAGCTAATACCAACTCAAAACAGATCATCCTTCTCTCACAGTGAAAATGGTCTACATTTTTCAGATAATTGTCATTTATTTTATCACTGTGGGCAGGCAGATGTTTAGCTATCTCCAGAAAATCAGGGTTGCGTAACATGTAAAGTTTGCCTGGGAAGACTAACACCACCACTCCAAAGATCTTCCCTTTTCTTCTTCTTCCCTAGCTTTATATGCTGAGCATGAGGCCATGAATGTGAACTATCCCTTTGGTCAGCTGGGGTCAGCTGTCCTGGCTGTGTTGCCTCCCAGTTTCTTGTGCACCCCCAACCTCCTCACTGGTGAGGCAGTATGAGACACAGAAAATGTCTTGACTTTGTGTAAGTGCTGATCAGCACTAACCAAAATATCTTTGCATTATTAACACTGTTTTCAGCACAAATCCATAGCACAGCCTCATGACAGCTGCTGTGAAAAAATTTAAATCTACCTACCCCAGCCAAAACCAGCACAAATGGTAAACCCCAAAACTATGCTCTAATAATTAAGCTCCTCTAGTAATTAGATATTTCATAAAATTGATTTGATGAGGAATCAATACAATTTTTAGGAAGATGACTTTGAGCATAGGGTTATAGAAGTCTACATGGGAAGAAGAGAGGTGACAGAAGAAAACAAACAAATAAACAAAACACACCAAGACCTAAACAAAATAAATGATCAACATAACAACCCTCTCCCCAGAAATAACAGCAATAGTCTATGTAAAAGACATAAAAACTAGATAGAACTGAGGTATGAGATTATCAATAAAAAGGTAAATAAAGAGAAAATTGGTTTATTATACCATCAACTCTTCCAAGGTGTTTGAAAGATATTTCTTTATTATTCTTCAACTAAAACATAAAACTTTTATCTAAAACCAACTCTCTGTAAGATGACAATATTTAGTGCTTGATTAATGAAAAACTATGATCAACAAATTCTTTGAATAACAGTAGTGGATTGACCTTGGCTGGCTTCCATACTGCCACTAAGCTGCTTTCTCACCCTCTCTCCACAACAGGACAAAGAGAGAAAATAAATAGAAAATCCTAAGGGTCAAGATACAGACAGTGAGATTGCTTACTAATTACTATTATAAGCAAAACAGTTGACTTGGGGAAAGTAAATTCAATTTATTGCCAAATAAAATAGAGTTGAATAGTGAGAAACAACAAAAAAGGAATTTAAACACTTTTCCCAAACCCATCCCTTTTTACTCCAACTCAGTTTTAATCCTTCACTCCTGACTTCTCTACCTACCCTTAGCCTGACCAGCACAGGGGTGATGAGAAATAGAGAATTGTGGTCAGTTCACAACATTTCAGCTCTACCTCTCTGTCCTCCTAATGCTTTTTCCTTGCTCAAGGAGGTGTCTTCTCCTTGATCCTTTAGGAAGTATCCACCTGCTTTGGTGTGGGAACCTCCATGGTCTGCAGTGTGGACATCCATGCTGACGTGGTCCTCTCCATAGCCTCCAGTAGCATCTCCTTCCCTTACTTCACCTTTCACCTTGATGTCTGAAGAGCTGTTTCTTTCAGGTTGTTGGTTTCTTTTTGTTTGTTTATGTTTGAATTTTCCACTCACTTCTCCCTCCTGGGGCATTTTGAGAAAGGCGTTTTGCCTTTTCTCAAATTCATTTTCCCAGAGGCACCTCCATGTCAGCCAATGAGTTCAGCTGTGTCCTGGGATGGGTCCATTGGAATCCACTGAAACTGTCTGCCCAGAATGGGACTTGAAGACTTGAAGTTGGGTGAGACAAATACTATTCTTTACTAATTTTGTGTAGACGGTATTTCTACTCCATGTTCGTTTGTCTTTCTCTAGGTGACACATGAATCATGGCCACTTCTATGAAGCCAAATTGACTAAAGGAAAGAAAAAAGTAACCAAAAAAGTTTCCAAAAACTTGATCAGCAGTATATAATTAGTGGGTATTTTCTAAAATAAATCTGCTTTTGGGATGCAAAAAACAGCCAAGAAGTGTTAAAATTTCCTGGTGTTGTTTTCCCAGCTCCCTTGAGAGTAGGATTGAGAATGGTACTCATAAAGAATAAGAAACTTGTAAGTACATAATTTTCTAAATCCATTATATCATACAAAAAAATTTCTGTCTTATAAAGAAACTTGTTTCCTTTCAAAGACTGAAAGCGATGATTAACCTCATAAAGCGTATTTTTAAGTGAATCTGAAATGAACAGAAACTTTCAGTTTAACCAAAGGGAAGTAAGGTGGTTTGGGGTTTTTTGCTCTGTTTGTTTGTCGTTTTTGCGGTTTTTTTATGTGAATTAGGGATTACCATAACCTTTATTAAACATAACATGGGATTCTGTGAGCAAGGTATAACTAAGGGGAAATATGGAAAACAGTGGTTGTTTTCTGTTTCTGTGAAGGATGCAGTGCTTTGAATGAAATTCTTCGCATTTGTGAGCAGCAAAGTACTGAAAGAATTACCTGTATGATGAATGCACTTCATTTCTCTCATCTGTCTGCAAGTGGTATTTGTGTGAAAAAGAATGACAAAATGATTGAAAATATGGTCTGGGCCAATTTTCCGTTGAATCTTGATCAAATGTAACTTTTCATTATATCTAAATTCTCTGTGCGTTTTGTGCAAGTTCTTCTGCCTTAGCCTAATCCATGAGTCAGCATTTTCAAAATGGGAAGTGTTTCTGTGATACTGAAAACTCTTTAACATATCTATGAATAAAACTTCAATGAAAAATTTTACAGCCTTTCATAGAAGCCAGAGGATTTATTGGAATTGATGACAGTTCTGAAAAAATTACTCTAGAAAAAAAAATTCCAAATTCAACAGAGACCACTGTATATTTTCATAGACTTGGTCATTGTAGGAAAATACTATTCTCTATTATATATGTAAGATGATCAAATATGTGTAGAAATTTCCCTATTAAATTTTAGACTTTTCCTCAATTTATTTTTGAAGAGTAAGAGATACCTCAGTTCTTAAGGAACGTTGATTCTGTATCAATTTCCTACATTAGTTCTTGACAGTGTTTGGGGGGTTTTTGTTATGGTTTTGGTTTTGTTTTAGGGGGAGCATTTTTCCCTCCACATCTGTATATTTTCATGGATAATTCATTCCTTGAATGTTGTATCTACTGTGTTCTTTTGAGGTAGTTGGGTTTTTGTTAGTTTTTTTTGTTGGTTTTTTGTTTGTTTGTTTTGGGTTTTGTTTTTTTTGTTTGTTTTGTTTTGTGTTTTGTTTGTTTATTGGGTTTTTTCACCTAATGCTTTAGTATTCATCTTTGTAATGGACTTTTCTCAAAACACATCTCATTGATTCATTCATGAGTAACATGTTTTGCTGGCATTATCCCATCCTTTTCAGAGGGAGGGAACTGGTTTTGCTGCTGTGTGTCTCAATAAGTCTTCCACAATCTGTGAAGCTACAGGAAATATTTATCTACTTGCCATTTCTTTAAAAAAATATTCTAACCCCAAAAGAATTCAAATCCTGCTTACATGTACAATAAAGTCAATGAAAAATAAAAAAAAGAAAGAAAGGAAAAAAAAGAAGACGTGGAAATATTTCCAGTAGTGGTTCTTATGGAAAGCTCAAGAAACATTTCTTTGCTGTGTTTTATTATTTAAGAGCTTTTCTTTCTTAGTATGTTAAAAGCCTTAATATCATCATGGTGCAATACAACAATAATTTGATGCGATTGAACAATACTAACAGAACACAGTATTTAATAATGTGATGTGATGGACAGTCATAGTTGTTCACATGTTATGTTGATGGGCCAGTCTAAATAGCTAGTGTTTCAAAGGACATCATATCAGAAAACATAGACTGCATAGCTTCTCCTGAAACCCTAAGACGTGATTATAATAATCAGCTTACTGCTTTGCACTTGCTGGAAGCTGTTTGCTATTTCTATGGGTTCAAACCAGTGCTGTTATGTCATCTCAAAGAATTTTGGATGAGATTGCATCAGAAAAAGAACCTTTATTTGTAAAGGATTTATACATTTATGCATCAAAATAATGTGCAAAAAGGTATCTTCCGAAAACACATATTGCTTCAGAAATAAAATGAAAGAATTTTCATGAGAAGAAAATATTTTTTAACCCCCCAGTGCATAACAAATCATACATATCCTTTTTTTCCCCCATAACAGGTCATTGCTTTTTATGTCAAAGTTTGAATACTTTTCTATTTACTAAGCTTGAAGAATTATTTCATCATTCCAAGGAAAGATTCCCCAAAATCAGTTAATACAAAACTTTGGTAGGAATTCATAGTAATCTTATTAAAGACAAAATATAAGCCATTTTTAAAAAAGAAACATATAAAATTGAAGGAAATAAACACAGTTTTATATCTGCTTTATATAAATAATGTCTGTTTTTATATCTTTTACAGTACTAAGTGGAATATAAAATCCCTATGCAACAGTTTTACAACTATTGTATCTGGGTCTTCCTCCAATGCCTGAATATCCTAGGTTCTGATTACACATACAGATTTCCAAACTCTCTGACAATCTTCCGCCATTATTATTTTTCTAAGACCTACCAATTTCTTACATTTAGTATCAGTCCGTATTACAGTATGCTGGAGAGCAGTGCCTTGGAAAGGGACCTGGTTGGTGGCAAGCTGAACATGAGTCAGCAGTGCCCTGGTAGCCAGGAGGGCCACCCTGTCCTGGGGTGCATCAGGCACAGCATGGCCAGCTGGGCAAGGGAGGGGATTGTCCTGCTCTGCTCTGAGCTGGGGCAGCCTCACCTCCAGTGCTGAGGGCAGTTTGGGTGCCAAAATATATATGTAACTATTAGAGAGTATTCAAAGGAGAAAAACAAAGATGGTGAAAGGCCTTGAAGGGAAGCCAAATGAGGAGTGGCTGAAGTGATTTGGTCTGTTCAGCCTGGAAAAGAGGAGTCTGAGGGGAGACTTCACTGCAGTCTCCAACTTCCTTTTGAGGGGAAATGGAAGAGTAGACTCTGATCTCTTCTCTGTGGTGATCAGGGACAAGACTGAGGGAATGGCCTGAAGTTGTGTCAGAGGAAGTTTAGGTTGGATACTGGAAAAACATTCTTCACCCAGAGGGTGGTCAGGCTCTGGAACAGGCTCCCCAGGGCAGTGGTCACAGCACCAGCCTGGCAGAGTTTAAAGAGCATTTGGACAATTCTCTCAGGCACATGGTGTGATTCCTGAGGATTGTGCTGTGCAGGGCCATGAATTGAATTTTGATGATGTTTATGGGTCCCTTCTAATTCAGCATCCTATTTGATTTTCTGAAATTCAATGATGAAAAGAAACTTAAAACCAAAAACTATGTTGATGCTGATAGTTGCAGATATAAATCCCATATGAATGAAATTCTATTTTTTTGAAGAAAAATTAGAAATATAATTGCCAGTTTTCTAGAATGAGTATAATATCCACCATGAAAGAAAGGTATATTCTATTCTGGCCTTATTGTCTTAGGATGAAGGAAGTCATGCTGCTGGAGCATATTTTTTTACCTTTTATTCACATTTTAACATGTATTAATGCATGCTGACTTGTGAGAAAAGTCTATAATCTATACAGTAACTTTCGTTAGCACTATAAATGAAGCCAGATTTATAGGACAGTGTGCCAATTGTGCAGCTTTCAATCTCCTGAAAAGTTATAGATTACATTTCAAATGTTACAGTTTTACAGAAAATAGATGAACCTTCATTATGCAGATCTAATAAGAGATTGAGGTGTTCTGGTTTTGACTGGTTCTTACTGTAGACAAGAAACTACTTATGAAAAACAAATTTTAATTTTTAGACTTTAAAATAGTGAAAAGTCATAAAAGTTGCTTTTAGAAATTTGGAAATACTCCTACTTTCTCTTTTAATATTTATAAAATTGTTATCAAAAGATTTAATGGTGACATCTTATACTTTACAAGTAAATTTTCCATCTCTTTGAAACCTTCCCCTTCCCTTTTCCTTCCCCTTTCCTTCCCCTCCTATTTGTATGTCCAATATTGCTGTCGGGACATTCCCCAGCTTGTCCGGGTCGCTGCTGCTGAGCCGAGCAGCGGCAGCTGTGGTGTTCCACCCACAGACCCCTCTGGCTCGCTGGTGACACAGCCGGGAGCGCAGGGACA